>APFE031400796.1:6330-71591 GCA_000404065.3 Pinus taeda
ATACACAATTTTCATAGAAATCAAAATCGAGAGAGCTATTACTCATACCTTCTACCATACCTTTACCATGAAGTATTCGAAGGCCCTTCTCTCCAATATGTCCAAGCCTTTAATGCCACAACATGGTCTTCTCTCTAGGGACCACTAGATTTTCTACTCCACTTTCAGGAACCACAAAACTATTGCACCCATCAACAACAATGCTACCTTGCAGCTTGTAAAAAGTTCCAATCCAAACTCCCATCATCAATTCAAGTTCTCCTCGAACCATCTTGCAAGTATCCTTTTTGAACACTATTTGTACACCTGCATCATCCATCTTGCTTATGTAAATCAGATTTCTGGCCAATGCAGGAATATGCAGAACACCCGGAAGTGTTCTAACCCTTCCACCTTGCAACTTCAACTTTACTTTTCTGCAACCAATGATTCTAGCCTTCCTATATTCCCCTAAGAAGACATCACCGCCATCATATTTCTCATACTCGCAGAACCACTCTCTATGGGGAGTGAAGTGAAAGGATGCACCTGAGTGAATCAACCTTGCCTCATGATCTACATGTGTACTTGAAGAAGCCAAGTACACATCCCCACCTTCATCTGAGGTGGTTTTCACCTCTGCAGAAGGAGCACCATTAGATCCATTTCCTTTGTCAGGAGATTTAGATTTACAGTACCTTTTGTAGTGCCCTTCCTTTCCGCATTTATAGCACACCACCTTTACAGGTTTTCCTGGAGATTTAGATCTCCCATTCGATGACTTATTTTTGTTTATGTTCTGGGACCGTCCTCGTACAGACGAGTAATCACCATTCTGGCTCTCTATATTTTTCCATCTCATATCCTCTGTCAGCAAGGATGAGACTATTTCATCAAACTACAAGGCAGTTGCATTGCTACCTATTTCAATAACTAAACTATCCCACGAATCTGGTAGAGAACACAACAAACTAATGCACTTATCTTCATCTGAAATTTTAATATCAACAGACAATAACTAACTTACCACAGTATTCAATGCATTCAGATGCTCTTTCACTGAGTCTCCATCTTTCATCCTCAGGTTATACAACTTTTTTTGTAGGAACAATTTACTGACCAGAGACTTAGATTGGTGCAATGTCCCTAACTTGTCCCACAAAGCCTTCGTTGTAGCTTCGCCTGATACATTCAGCAATACTGAATCTAAGACACACAATCGTATTGTGATGTTTTCCTTCCGATCCAACGTTTTCCATTTTTGATCGGACACTCCTATTGGTTTAGTACCTGGATCTACTTCGATCCACTGATCTTTATCCATCAACAGATCCTCCATCTTGAGTTTCCATAACTCAAAACTCTGACCATTAAATTTATCGATCTCTATATTTCGACTGCTCACCATCTTCTTTCACCACCAGAATTGATCCTGCAGATCTCCCACTGAACAAAGTCTACCACAGGTCTGAGTGAAACCCCTCAACAACAAAGGTGTCCCCTTGAAGCCAAAACAACTCTGATACCAAATGTAGGTTTTAACCCCATACATAAATTACCTGCATACGAATTCTAAAACAGAAAAAATAAACAATGTGAGAGCATAACACATAAAGCACATATATACAAATATTTTCCCCTAGATCCCAAAACCGAGACTACCAGCTTGATTTTTCATTATATTCCTTTCAATGTTACAATACATATTTATACATGTCGAAGCATCCAATACCATGGACCGAAAACCATCATGTCCAAAACCATGGACCAAAAACCATCGTGTCCATAACCATGTGCGAAAACCATGCACAAAGCCATAGGTAGGTCTGCCCAACCTAATATAAGGTCCAAAAAAAATTTCCTGGGAGCGCTGCCCTGGACCTTGTATAGGTGGGGCTACCCGCCCCACTCAAACCCCCTGTAACCCCCCCGCTTCACAATTGGCACAATGAAGGGGGGGCTCTGCCCCCTCTCTAACCCCCTGGTTAACTACGTGGCTAGTCGTGGAAAGAATATAATACAACCCAACAAAAAAATCAAGAATGAAGAGTTCGTGATGAGGCCTAGGACTAGGTCAAGGGACAGGAAGAATGTGAAGGGGACAGACCCTCAGGTAGTTGTTGAAATATCAAAAGATAAACAAGAAGAAAAGCAAGAGGACAATAAAGAAGAAGCGAAGCAAGATGAACCAATCCAGTTTGAACAAGAAGAAGACCCAATACAATATGAGAAATATACCATACAGTATGAGGAAGAAGACCCTAAGATGGCCAAGATGAAAGAAGCCCTTTCCAAATATCAGATGAAGATAACATTCCTGAAGAAGAAAAATAAAGACCTGAAAGAAGCAGCGCAACTAACAGCTAAAAAGGTAGAGACACCTCCTAAAACTATTTCTAAGGGTAAAATTAAGCATGTCTCATTTTCTGAATAGGCTAAAGAGATTGGAGTGGAGTCTAGTAAGTCCACAACTAGAGCAGCCAAGTCAAAACTTATTTATGTGCAATAGATGAAAAAGGTGGCTAAAGCACCTTGTAATCCACATCTTGATCAATGGAAGGAATATAAGGGATTCCTAGAAGAGAATGAGGAAAGTCAGGAGTAGGTTAAGAAGTTCAGGTAAGAGAATCAGAATTATAAGAGATCGGTGAAACATTTTCTTGAGAACTGTGACACAGAGGTTCATGAGGCATCCAGAGCCCTCAATAGAGGTGAATATTTTGTGAAATGGTCCATTCCTGTAAGAAGACATTGTAAAAACCTCTATGTTAGGAACCTAGTATTGAATGCAAAGTTGAGGAGTAGGAAAAAGAGCTTAGATGAGGCATGGGAATTGGTTAAGAAGTACAAGGAGCCAGCCAAACTACCTTTACCTGGAAGAGTGCCAATACTGAGATCTAAGTCTATGTCTAAAGCAAAACCTACTATGCTAGTGCCCATTGAGTAAAATGATCCCACACCTCAAGGTTCAAAGACCCAAGTTTCCACTAGCAAGACCTCTACCAAAAGGAGGAGGAGGTAATAGGTCCTTGTCTGAAGTCTGAAATTTTGTTTTTTGTCTCAAATTCAAGTTGCAGATGTTGTTTTGATAAGTATAATGGTATGATTCTGATGTTTGGAGCGGCTTATAGTAGCATGGTGGTGTTTTGTTAAGACTGGAGGGAACTTAAGAGGCATTTTTGAAAAATGCACTACATATTTGTTGTGCAGACCCTGCCTACACACTTGCACAAGTATTGGGAAAAGTCCAGTTGTCAGGGTTTAAAGGTATGAACATGGAGCAGATGTGGCAGCGAACTTAGATATTCAGTTTCCAATCACGTGCCATCTTTGGAAGAAATAAGTGGCATCATAGTTTCTGCGCAGCTTCTATGCAGCCATTGCATAGTCAACAGTCAACTTTTCTTCTTTTTTGTGTTGTTTCATTTCATGATGATGTTCTTCGAAGATAGGATTACTTTTACAAAGTTTTAGTTTTTGTATTAAGATAAAGCCAAAGACACCTTTATGTTTATTGTCTTTGAGGAAAAGGACTTGAAACTACAACTTTCCTCTGTTTGTTTTTGGATCGATCCACTATTTGGATCAGTGATCCAGAGAATCTAAACACTTATTATGTTTTGTCTAAGTTCTATTTAAACATGTAAATACATATGAAACAGGTTGTTGTTGGTTCAACGTTACTGCAAATTGGTTATCTGAGATTATGTGATTGTGATCAATTTTTATGAATAGAATGCTTATGAATTGAGGGTTTACCAATTATTGTCTGCAAGGATACTTATGATATGACACTTTGGAGTTTGTTTTGTCTATTTATCAGTTATTTAGTTAGCTCTTCTCTATAATTTGTTTTTTATGGGTATACTGATTTTAGTTGGGTTGGAATTCAATTTAAACTTCTCTAAAACAGTTGTGTCCATATTTCAATTGCAAATGGAATATTTCATACCTGTGCATGTTGTTACTTTTGTTCAATTTGTTTCTTATGTATAAGAAGTATTGTTATCTGCAAGGAAAAAAAATGTTTTTCGTTTTCTCCTCTATACTACAACACATTTCTCTTGTCCAAAGTTTATTCTTTACAAGCCTTTGTGGATGATATTGGTTTTCACTTTCATAATTAAAGTGGGTAGCAATTGAAATTGATCACATATTTCCATCCTCTTCGACCATTCATACTTCAACCAAATATTTCAAATTCCCTTTCCAGATTTGGTCTCCACTAAAATTAATGATTCAAAGCTTCTTATCTCCGAGTTTTACAAGTGAGGGAGCCCCCTGCGGTTGAAGAAAATCAATCTATCAACCAAAAGAGGTTTGTGGTCACCTCTGTGATCCTTTTTCCTTCAACGTAAAAGGAAATCATGGAGTGCTAACAGGCCAGAGAAAAAGGAGAAGTAGAAAAAGAGATGTGATGCTCGACAATGGTGAACAAGAAAGTAGGCAGACATTTACAATTAGAAAAAATTGTGTATAGATATTCTACCATGTGAAGAAATATTGTCAATGAAATAAATTTTTTATAAAGGGAAAATCATAATGAATTCATGAAATGAAATAAATTGAGAAATTTTCAAAAATTTGTTGCACATTATCGAATTTTTTGTACCATCTCACTAAAGAAAAAAAAAAAAAGAGGAAATGTCATGATGGTAGGATCAAGTGGTTTTCCACTACCAAAGAAATATGATGATTGTGTAGCGTTTTGTTGAGTAAAACAAATCAAATAGCATCGTGTTGTCACATCGACTCTCCTTGTCATACTTAAACATCATATCAGAGTGATTGCAAAGGATAACCTCTATTTACTATTTTAATAAAAAGGTGGTTATTGATGGCCAACTTTCTTTCATATTTATACAACATTTTCTCATGGTGGATGTTGAGGGACAAAGTCCCCTAGGGTTTTGGGTCAACACCCTAGCAGAGCGAGGGTTATATATAGTAAAAAAAATCATTCCACACATCCATGATACTTAAATAAGAAAACTACGTGAAGAGAGGTGAACCTGGGGGTCGTTCGTTTGGGTAGATCCAGCCAGGGTCCAATCCCTCTTGGAGTTCCTCTCGATCCTTAGACCTGCAAAACAACCAATTCAAAGAAGCATAGCAATATATGGACCAAGTATCATATAGAAATCAACTTCGTAACATATTGAAAGGTGGTTAGTTATATAGGGAAATAACTATTCATATGCAAACCATAACAACAACATCATAAGCATGAAGAAGATGATTTCGGGAATAAGACAAATGTTTCTTTATTATAGATAGCTAAAACAAAGAAAGGAATGATATCACCTGAATCTTCCTCTTGCAGGCTCCAAGCGGAACCGTCTTCTGGATTCGTCCAATCCCAAGTCTTCAAAAGGCTCCTTCCATGAATCACACAAGGATATCTCAACTAGTGTAAAGACATAATAACTCAAGAAAACAAGGGTTTCCTGTAAAGGGGGAAGTGTTGGAAGCACAAGGATCTTCAAACCTGATCAGGGATAATCTCAGCAGAGTGATTTTTCTCTCTATTCTCTCCCCCTTTAGACCTTCCCATTGAAGCCTTTTTATACTTATCCCAAAGTAGTTTTTTAGTTGGGAATTGGTTGGGAGCAGTTGGGCCATGGCCACTAATAGGTAATCAAAAGGTAAAACCCATGATCTCTACCCGAAATTAAGGAGTTTTAATTTTCTTAAGTGTTTTAAGACATATATGTGGGTTGGGTATACACAAACCCGCGTACACACACGTTTAGCTCAGGGCAATGTCGCGTATAGGGAGTAAAACACTGTTTTTTAAGTATTTGGACTAGGTTTGGAAGGAGGGGTTGCCCTAGGCCATAAATGCGGCATCACAAACATCAAGAGTGAGATTTGGAGCTATAACAATGGAAGACACCCTAATTTTGATTTTCTCATGGTGGAAGATAACCTAATTTCCATTTTCTCATGGGGATGTCAATGTTGTCGGATTTTGGAATTGCTCAAGTGGGAATGGGGGAGTCGGACATAAGAATTCAATACTTGATTTTTCAATCGTGGTAGGTTTTGGAAACCTAGATACCACAAGTAAGAAAGATGAAGAAAACAAAAGTATATTTTCAAAATAGTTGGTAAGGTGGATCCATCAATATTCAAAAGAATTCAATACATGTAATACTTTGTTCTTTGACTTTTAATAGTGACAAGTAAGGCCCACTTTTCACATGGAGTAAATGTTGTTTAGAGTCACTCGTGTGCTTATCTTTTGTCTGTCGGATTCTTCAGTGTGGGAACTAAATTGGAATAACTTAGTTTAAAGAATTCACAAATTAGCTTAGAAAATAATGGAAATTCCTGAGGGATTATGATAGAATCGGGCAAAAATCTTTGAAAATATGGGTTAGAGTTGTCAAACTTTAGGGTTTTGGGTGCTCCAGGTTCTTGGTGGTGCTGAATCCATTTTCACCATCAAAAACTGATTCAAATGCTCCAACATTCTGATTTTCTGAATTTTTTTAGAGAGTCCAACAAAAAATCTATCATCGAGACGAATTTGTGGTATGTAGAGTGGGGTTGTAAGACTTTTGTCACACTTTGTTGTGGGATCTTCAACTGCGGTGTGCCTTGGGTATACAATGTAATTTCAAAACCACTTTTTTGGCCTTTTAGTATATCTTTAGGTTGTTTTTTGCTGGATTTTTTGGAATGTTTTAACTTTTTAAATTGCATAATTTTAGTGTCATGAAATTATTTTAGTGTTAAAATAATTTATATATTAAAAGCATATTTTAAATAATAAAAAATCACAATTTTATGAAAATATTTATTCGAGCTGTAAAGGTAAAAATCTTTAGTGAATATACTATTTTTTTTTCAAATTGATGGTATGGTGGAGCATAATGGATATTTTGGTCTTTTTTGGCATTTTTTCACTCAATTTTACTCTAAATCTGGTAGTTATTCTTTGAAATGGTAATTTTGAGTTGTGTAACTGGTGTGTGCATCTTTTCAGAGGTTGAATCCATTTTATGTAGGGGAGAGCCTTCTATTGTTGTGCAGGGACCAATACTAGTTATAGTACTAGTTCCACACATCCATCAAAAAATCATCATAAACCATACAAAACATGCACATAAATAATTTATATTCAAATGTATAAAAAAAAATTCGGAAGAAGTCACATTCAAGATTTTGGTCAACGTGTTTCAAACCAACAAGTGTGGTTCACCTTTAGGACACGATATAACTTATATTAAGTTATATAAGTTATATAAATATGTCCTAAATGGACCCATATATTCATTGGACCAACAACTGTCAAACACCAAACCTTAACATCACAAGTTGACAAGACATAATGTCCCAAGTACCTCCAACTCTGAATTACCAATTAAGTCAAAATGCACTACAAAACATTCCATTGAATTCTATCCATGAGTACACCTATCCCATTGAACAACCACCCACTGATTTCGACTGGAGCAACACATCCTATTGCTCAGTAATACCTACAGAAGAATAGGTGAAATGTGTTTCATCCATATCTACATGTGTGTTTAACCATTCAACCTATGAAAGACAATAAATGACAACATTCAATTCAGGAATTAGTTCAGAGGATGCAATAAATGACCCCAACCCTTTCAATGCAAGTATTAAACACACCAACATTTTCAATTCAGGAATTAAACACAAGAAAGCACAAGGATCAACAATGAGAGATTATGACACCGTGCTAAGCCGACAATATCCACATTATGCAAATAAAATTGCATATCACTGGTCCCAAGCCTTAATCACCTAATCTATGGTGAAAATCTTCACAAATTAAGGTTTAGGCTCTTAATTAAGTTTATGCAGAAACGTTACTTTTGACCATCCAAGTTTGACCCTCAATTAACCTTTGAGTGGTACTTTACTCAACCTTCAATAAACTTTGGTTAATTATATACCCCACACATATTAACCAAACCTCACTCTTTAACTTTAGTTATATTCAACTTAACCCATAAAACCTTTATCTGCTTTATTTCTATTATAATTCTTATATAATAGAAATACACATAAAACACACGTAAGCCTTACCTTTCTGCCAATCCATGGCCTTTGCACATTTCCCGATGCTCTACCTTTATCGCATTCAGCCTCCACTGTTGATTTCACTCCATCAGATCAACGGTTGTCTCGTCGTATCGCCACTTAAACCCATTCTCCTCTGGAACTCAAATCATTTAAATTGCATTGATGAACTTCTCGGGTTCGCTCAAGCCCAAGCCTTATCGGCTTCAATCTCCTCCATTTATCTCACCCTTCAATCCCATGGTTGATGAAACACCCGAGCATCGCACATCGTAAAATCACATTTTCTCAAGGTTCATCCACTCATGAAATATTGCGATGGAAAACTATCGGCGATTCCCCACCGTTTGATCAAGGTACACTTGATCCAATGGTCAGCAGTGATATCGGATGGGAATCTTGCATAACATTTAACCGCCCTTACGGAGCCAATAAGGAATATAAACCCTTGACCTGTAAATGTTCGGGTCTATGTTTGGAATTAAAGCCTGATCAATTTATGACTCGATATCCATTGGATATAAGAGGCCATCAAATCTACGGCTTACAGGACTCGAACCAGCACGTGGATTAAAAATGGCTTAACCCCCGCAGTTGATTGTGACCAAAAAGTTTGAAAATGAGATCGACGACTAAGAGCAAGTGCAGAACTTCAGCCACAATCAAGGAAACCCGTACTCTCCTACCCTTTCTTTTGTTGATCACCATTGATTAATAGATCTGTTGATTTGACGATCCATATCTATTACTTCGCCATTAATATCTGTCGATATAACGGATCTGTTGATCTAATTATCTAGATCAATTTCTTCGATTCACCTTTCATAAGCACTTGGGTTTGATCTTTGTCATTCATTTCTTGACTCCATTCTACGCAACTTAATCCTGGCCACTTATCGCAAACAATCTTGTCCGTTGATCTAGTTGATCCAATGGATCCCATGCATCGACACTTCACTTGTTCATTCTAACCTTTACTTTGTTTTTATACCGTTTCTTTAGTGTTCTTCTGTGGGCTCGGGTTTCTTCCAGGTTTTCGGTCTTTAGATGTCCTGCATCACAACTTCCTCTTGAGCTTAACTCCGCATGCTCTTAACACAGTCACTCCTGAATCTCGACTGTGATCCTTCGAATGGATTCAAGTGATCCATTACGATCCTTCATGTCATTCTTCTTCTTTGGGTTATGCTCGCATTCCACCTGCAACCTCTGTTACACAAAACTTACTCTAGTTCACACACAAATTATAACTAAATTACTCCAGACACACACAAACTCAGAATCGAGTTGTTTGTATTAATAAATAGGTATTTACACAGGAACTCTCTCCTTGGCCTGATCTTCTGTATCAGTGGCCTTTGTTTTCCTAATTTCCCGTAGCCTTACAATCAATTCTATAACCCACAACCTCTAACTATCTAACTTGACTCTGCCTTTTAGGCTTACATTTATACAAAAGGATTCTATAACCAATTCTTGGTTTAGATCCATAAACTTTTCAACAAAATCCTAAAATCTCATCTTTATCCCTAAGGATCCTCTTTAATCCAAATCAGGAAACCAACTACTAATTTAAGATTTACAACTGATTCTCAAATCTCTCAACTATCCTGAATCTCTCATGTTCTCCAACATTCGAGAACATTTACAAATATGCCTCACTATACTTAATTCCTATTCTCATTAAAATCACTCAAAACCTTAATAATTACATTAATTAAACACTTAGGAAACCAACTTCCTTAAAACACAAGACCCCCTATGTACTAAAATACAATGATTCTTCTGAGCTGAATGCTCCTGCATCAGACTCCCAAAGTAGAAAACATTCATGATCTCCTAGTCATGTGTCTTCATCTGTTGATACAAAACCTCCAGGGTATCAAACTTTAGTTTGTAGTTGTTTGAATTCTCTACACCTTTGCTGCTATTGTATGTCTATTGTCTTCTGTTTCATCTTCCTCTCCTTGTCAATTAGGTTGAAGTTCTGATTGATCATCCTTCCTGTTGTCATTTCCGTCATCCTGGACTATTTCATCATCAATTGCCATAATTCTTCAATCTGGATCTCCAACACATCCTTGGGCTGGTCCATACTTTGCCACTTACTGTTACCTCTTTCTCTTTGTTTCAGGTTGTTGCTGCTATTCACTAACTCTTCAAACTGTTGTTCTTCTCTTTGAAGTTGTCGAATTCTTACTCTTACTCTTTTTTCGCTTATTCTTAATTTTTCTCTCATTCTCACTGCCTCCCTTTCATCCTTACCCTCTTTCATGATTATCTCTTTTTTCATTGAATCCTAACTTTCCAACATTCTCTACAGCAATTGAACATCTATGTTCCAAGGATTAAATTCTTCCACAGAATCCTTTTCTACCATCTTTACTTGGTTGCTCATCTATGCCAAATTTCCTCTAACATCTGCAACTAAACCTGCACTCAAAAAAATTATTAAAATAAAAAACATAAGGCCTCAATGCCTCTTCTTCCTTTGGAAACACTTCAATATGCTACTCTAATTTCTCCTCTTCTATCAGCACATCAATATGCTGATTCAACCTCTTTAAAGAATTCTCTAATGTACTCTCAAGACTATCAGTTAGTCTCCTTTCCACATCATCTGCTCTAATGATGTCTTTCTAATCTTGTCCACCATAGTGAACTCCTTCCTCTGCAATCACACTGTCATACTCTGGATTTCCCAACAAGTACTCTATCAATTCAATTTCTCTGTGACACTTCATAAGTACTTCATCATTACTTATGATTCCTGAATTTATACACATATTATCAGTTTGAAAATTACAAGGTTCAACAGTCTCAACTGTTGCTTCACATATCAGTTCTTCAGACTGAATTTCAACTCCTTTCACAAGAATTTTTTCCTGTGTTGTCACAGCTTCAAACATCAATGTATTACTAAATTCTTTCGACTACAATAATTCACTTCTTTTCTCATTCAAGAGACATTCTCCATCATTCTTTACATCAAATTTTTTATCTTCTGAAAGATACTCTTCCATACTTTTGACAGCTTCAAAAGATTGCTCATCCTCTGTAAAACCTCTAATCACATCAAAATTATTAGATTCAACAATATGAGGTTTTACATTCTCCTGCTGGTCTGCATTTGTCTAGCAATTCAAAAAATCATCAATAATTCCTTCTTCTTCACCCAGAACTTCACCTTGCTCTGGTTCACAGATGGACACTTCCATTTCCAACTCAGCTTCTCCGAGTTTTTCCATCAACCACTTTACTTTCCTCTGTTGTAGCCTTCTCTATAGCTTATGCCAATTTATTTCCCTTTTCCTCAAGACCCAACCTTGTCTCCGGCTTTCCTCCAATATCCTCCTTAATGCATCGAGTTGTTCTTTTATCTTTGCAATCTCTTTGCCAATTTCCTCTTGACTCATTCTCTTTCAATTTGCCTTGGAATCCTCCTTCATCACTTTTCTTCTGTTGTGGTCTTCCTCAAAACCTCTACTATGACTATCAGTAGTCATCTTCTTCTCCATCTCTATGAGTTCTTCACTCACTCACTATGAGCTGCATTAAAGCCTCTGCAACAGCAATGATCCATATTTAAACAGGAATGCAACAAATTACAGAGATAACCATAAACACAAAGATTTAGCAGAAATAATACTTCATTTCATTAATGTAAAATATTGAAATATGCTTACAAATCGAAAATGGAAATAAACAGCTAGGGCGATGGTAGCTTATCTCTGAGAAGAGATGTGGTGGCTACATGCCTCTAAACTGTGTTACAATGAGGCTCGAAGGCCTATTTATTGTTGAGAAACAACGGAAAACCCTAAAAATCCAAAAACCTAACCCTAGAAGATGAAACGCCAAACTGTGGGCCCTGTTTGGGTAAATTGGTACATCAACTTCCTGAGGTCGTAACTTTGGCATACAATCTCCGTTTGACGCATACAATATCTCATTAGAAAGATCTATTTGAGAGCTAAAACTTTGGGAAGAGAAAGATTGAACCATAGACCCATGTTGCTCCTAGTTTTCCCAAAAAATGTCGTTTAGGGCCTCAAAACGGTTCCAGAAGTTTAGGACCCAAAAAACTGCTAAAAATAGTAAACTGTGCTACAATTAAAGAAAATGAAAAGCTAAAAGAAACAATGGTGGGGGTCCAAGTGGACTTGGCGGGTGGCCACCAATATCCACCTGGATCATTCCTCCCTCCTTAGGAAGTAATGGTCCCCATTGCGTTGAGTTCCCCCATGAGATGAGGAAACTTCTGTTGAACTTGGTCCCTGGTGAGCTACTTGCCGTGGTGAAGGAATTGGCCTGCTTTGAAAACTTGATACAATTGGATGTTCTGCTGGTGAGTGGGCTTGATTTGTGTGTCCATGATCCGATCAGTTGCAGCTTGTTCCATGCAATCTAGATTTAACTCTGTGGGTGTGAGCTATTTTGCAATGTCGGATGTGTCTAGTAATGGTGGAAAGTATGGACGAAGGCGGTCCACATTGAACATTGGGTGTAGGCCAAGGAATGGGGGAATGCTGACCTCAAATTCATTATCTCCCACAGCCTTGGTAATGTTGTAAGGACCATAGCAGAGTGGTCTGAGTTTTCGATAGGCTCCGGTAAGGCGTTCCTTTTGCAAATGTAACCAAACTTTGTCACCCACTTGAAACGTGTGTGGCACCCGATGTTGATCATGTCGCTTCTTGTACTTAGCATTTGATTTCTCCAGAATGTCATGGACTTGTTGGCAAATATGTTGGATGTGCTCAATGAAGTTGTTTGCCTTATCTATTTCAGACTGGACATGAGCTGAATCTGCGTGAGTAGCTACAAATGGCATGGCCACATCAATGGGACATAGTGGCTAGAATCCCAAGCCCACTTGAAAAGGGTTGTGGCCAGTCGAGCTATGGAGAGCCTGGTTGTATTATGATGAACATAGGGGAGGCTCTCATCCCATGTGCATGGATGCTTTGAGTTGTACATGCGCAGAATGTGTACAATCATCCTGTTGAAAACCTTTGTCTGGCCATCAGTTTGAGGATGGAAGGTTGTGGACTTAGTGAATTTGGTGTCTAGCATCGACCAGAGACTGGACCAAAATGTACTGAGGAACTTGCTATCCCGATCTGAGATGATAGACTATGGGATCCCAAAGTGCACCCACACTCGTTGAAAGAAGAGTTTAGCAGTGGTGTTTCTGGGAAAACTAGTGTCTTTTTGATCTTCTTGTCCCACTAAGATTGGTAGCTATCTTAGAAACAAACAACCAAAGCAATTTGTGATTTCCTTTATGTATTATAGATAAGAGAGAAGCAAAGGGGACCAACCTGGATCTTCCGCTTGACTCCTTGCTTGATTTCTCTCTCCCTTGATAGAGCTTGCAACTCCTCTCCTACTTGTCCCACTTTAGAGAATACCTGTAGAGAAAAAGTAACGAAACACCATCAAAGCATATCGACCTATAATATCATAAACAATGCAGAATCAAAAGTACATTGAACATACAATTGCATTCACAAATTACAAGATTCACAAATACACAATTGTATGGAGGAAAACTCAAATAACTTTATGAAAATAGAAGGGAGAATTACAACCCAGCTGTCTGATCCAACATCATCCTCCCAACATCAAAGCCTTCTTCATCTCATGAAAGGCAAGATCACCCAACAATACAATGTTCCTTCTCAAAGAAAAACTATCAACACTTCATTACAAATTACAAAATTCCCTCCTCTAGATCTCTCAGATGAGGGATCCATTTATAGATGTCTGCAAAGGGTGTGAGTCAACTCTAGGTTTTTTATTAGTTTCATTCCACTCATAGTTCTTGGTTCCAGTTGGAGATTTCATTGATCTCTTACTCATCCCTGGGAAAATTCAGAGAGGCAAGTGTCATAGGAGAAGTTTCTAAAAGATTCCATGAGCATCCACATAGCAAGCTGTCTCAGCCATTTGTCCATTCTCGCTCATCGCACCCCACAGAAGGCCTCTTCAGTATGCATCGTACCTAGCTAGTGTAGGAGCCAGTATGCATCGCACCTTGATAGTGGAGCAATCCGTATGGTCTAGTTTTGGCTAGTTCTAAGTGATTTTTTAGGTGGAACTTTTAGGGAATGATGTAATCAATTGACTATGATTCTTTAGGGTATGAAACAACACTTTTAGGAGTTAAAGATCTCTTGGTTTATCAACATATAAGATGGGGTTGTAGTGCCCAAATATGTCTATAACAGTTTCCCCCTAAAGCATGAAGTCATAAATCTTTAGATGTCGGGTGAAATGCTTTATCATGAGGATCCGAGGTATTCGAACTGGAAGGTGACCTGTATAAGATACAATACAATACATCATCATCATATTAATTTCATGATCTAGCTGAGGCAGGCATTCCCATGCTCAGCTTTATAAATTCATTTTCATGTACATAGAACAGATAATCGTCTACAGTTGCAAACTGGTGATTCTTCATATGAAGGGTCATCATCCTTGGCTTGGATGACCATCTATGCGGTTTCTATGTACATTTGATGTCTTTATATTCTTGAATATATCACAGCCCGGATGGATGAAACTAGATACGGGGTCTTAAAACTCATTCAATCTTTGCTCGATGTACAAGTCGATCCATGTGAAATGATGTCCTGAAGTCGAACATGGAAAGACATCGCCTGATTACCAGCTAATAATGTAAGCTGCTAACAGATGTGAGAGGAATCAATGATAATGATAATGACCCTCAAGGTACTACGGTACAATTCACATGGTGTGAATATATGATCCGATGTCGAACACCATGCAAAATCTTTCGGTCGAAGGCCATTGAAGTAAACTTGTCACTGGAAGTGAGAAACTTGCCATTGAGGCATGCAAGCTTCAAATTATTGAAAGGGTTGTTTCTAAGTCAACTTCTTGGATAATGAGATGATGTCGACAAGAAGTGACCCATAGTAGGAGGGCCTTAATGTATCTGACATCTATGACACGAAACAAAGAAAATGATTTTTTGGAGGTGAAAACGATCAGATGACGGTTCAGGAATGACGGTCATGAAAAATGGAGGGTGAAGGTATTGCAGTGGATGAGGTGTTAACTAGATGGTGAATTCTCTGAATGACTTCTCTTGAACATATCGGTGACACTGAGATGGATTGGTATCGTTAACCCCAAAGGATGCATGGTATGGAGGACCAATGGTGATATGACTGGTGAATGGAATAACCCAACCCAACTCAATCATGGTGATGGAGTGAAAGTGTCATGTTCAAGAGCGACCCGCTACCAATAAAATTCTTCAAGTTTTCTTCCCTTTTCCCTAGTCATTGCTGACCAGTACCTGTACCTCTTTATTTTTGTCAAGCTTGAGGAGGATAACATATGCTTGTTCTATAATATGCCCTTCAGGCAAACTTGTCGCTATGTTTTAGCGAGCCTAGCGATAGTGAAAATCATTCTTGTCTGGGTGGACAAGTTTGTTGCTATTGTTTTAATGAGTTTAATGACAAGGATAACTCGATCCTTTTCATGTTTAGAGAGTTTGAAAAGTGACGAAAAGGAAAATCCAGCAGTTCTTTTTCGTAGCATAATCCCTTGAGTCGGAAAAAGATTAAAATAATACAAAAGGGATGACTTTTCTAATCGCTTTAGCGAGATGAAAAAGCCAAGTGCTCGATCGTTTTTGTGGGATGACCCCTCAGGTCAAAAAAGATTAAAATGTACAGGAGGGATGGTGCTTCCCTTTAATTTAACAAGCTGGAAAGGCCAATAGATCAACAATCGTTTCATATTTAACGAGTCTAAAAAGAGTTTAAAAGAGACTCGTTTTTAAGGAACCAGTGGCGTTTCAGGGTAGCAACTTGTTCCGGGTAAGCTTGGAACTTCTCAAAACATGGTGATGTGGAGAGGGTGGCTAACAGGACCACTCGTTGCAGCTATTCCTCAAAAGGGTAAATAATCAAGTGGAAGTATATGATCAGCCAAAAGAATGGAGGTGATGGTAGGAACACAACTAAGGTTCAAAAGGCTGATGGCAAGACAATCAAAAAGGTTATTTACCAAGGGTGGATTCATTTTTTAATGAGCTTGAATCGGGATAAACTATGCTTAGTGGCGGGTTTATTTTTTAACGAGCTTGAACCTTGCAGAAACATTGCTCATTGTAGTCAAAGATGTCCCTCATTAGAAGGTTCATTTTTTGGTGAGCTTGAATTCTACGATAACATATGCTCATTGCCTTTTTACGTAGGCTAGAAATGACCAAACTACAAAGCTGAAAACACTAAAAAGCTAAGGAACTGCTGAGGTTAGGTAGGATGGTTTTATCTTTCGTCTAGAAAAAACCTTTCCTTTGGTCCATCTGTAGTGTAGACATTGCCGGACCAATCATCTAACCTAAGAAGTTGGAACTAAAAAGCTAGAAAGATAAGAACGCTAAAAAGCTAAAAAAAATGAAATTGGTCATTTTTTGATTGCATAAAAAGATTTGCATGCCCCAAGGCATTGAGAAAAGGAGAGTCTCTAAGTAACCATATGGAAGTCACTGCGGTTAGGCATGATTGTTTCTGTCAGTGGTTAGACCAAAACACTTCCTTGGCTTTGTCCCCGGAATGAGTGGACAAAAGTGAATGGTGTGATATTACACTTCCAATCACATAACCTATAGGGAAACCTATCTTTTCACTTGGGTTCGTCTGGATGGACAAGGGTGCATGCCCCCTAAACTTCGTTACAATCACTGGACTACTCGCAACAATCAGGTGGATGGAATGAAGGTTGAAGAGACACTCTTGATGCAAAGAGACCATTTAGGGATGATGTTTGACTTAGTTTGTGTTTGAACCAGGAAATGAAATCTAGTCAACAAGTTGGACCATTTTGCCTTCATGTGGGAAACACATAACCTGAAAGAGTGTGGAAACAATAGCTTCCATGTTATAAACATAGTCACGTCCAAGGAGTAAATTGAAATCTAACGGTCCTTTGACTACCATCACGTTCAAGTGAACAATTTTCCTTTTCAAAGTTATCGGCAACTTCGAAAGGATCCCTAATGGTCGACTGGTTCCTCTTTTAAAGCCTGATAAATTTTGTGTCACAGGCATAAGCGATGGTGAACCAAGCGCTTTCCAAGTAGTTGAGGAAAGGACTCTCACTAAAGCCCCTTCATCTATGATAGTGCCAGACACGATCATTTTGTAAACTTGTACTATGATATGGAATGGTACATTAGATGGAAGGTGGGGTCTTGCTAGTTGATTCCAAACAAAGGAAATGACTAGACTGCTTGGTGGGGGTACCGGATAAATGGCTAGATGAACCCCTTGAACAAGGGAATTTTCCTCCTGTTGTAAAGGAACGGGTGGATTGCCCCAAAGATCATTAGACTTTGTATTAACAAAAATAATTTGAACAGTATCATTCTCATTCTATTTGGAAATTATATCATCTGAAGGTAGACCTTTTGAAGACAAGACTAGGTCGACTACCATCTCGACCTGCTAACTTTGGTACGATATGGACTCAAAAGGTTCACTCTCAATGATAGGCGTTCCGACCGACGATTGAGTTACGTCAATCGGATTTTCAACTAGCGAAGGACTTGGTGAGAGTTTCTTGTGTCCAGGTGGAAGTCGTTCCAGTGAAGCAGGACGATTATGCAAGATTCTCTTGGCCTCATCCAGAAAAGGACAACGGGGAAGGTGATGGTCTCCTTCGCATAATTGACATGGAATTTTAACCTAGCCGTTCTGTCCAGGAACTTCATTTTCACTAGTTGATGGTGTGCTGTCAATATGATTGCCAGAGGTTGATGACACTGGATGATGTGAACAGGGAGACCATTCTCTCAGGATCTGCAGAATGCAAGGACAATCTCGATGAAAATGGTTTTCTTTGCAAATTAGACAAGGATATTTAGGAGACTTAATGTGTGGATTTTCACCAGATGATTCATTGTTGCCCCCTTGCTTAACTGAATTCTTCTTCTTCTTCTTCTCCTTCCCTTTCTTCCTCTTCTCATCCACTTGGTTACTAGTATCACTATTTTCACCGAGCGACGAGGAAGAAGGGGAGGAAGAAACAAATGAAGTAGAAGGTGAGGGGTCACTTTCAGTATCGGTCAGCTGCTAATTCGATTGCTGAAGAATTTCAGTATTTTGAACAACAGAGGTTGAGAATATCCATACCGGCAGACCAATTGTGATTCTTGGAAGGGACAATGTGGCCATATACGGAGCACCAATGTTTCCCCAAGAAGAAAATGGACTAGGATTCCCCTCAAGAGGGATTCCTTGATTGGTGGACTCCATTACCTCAACCTAAGATCAATGAAGGAACAGGGATGTTATTCTGAATTAATAAATTTTAATGACGCTTTGACACAACTTTGCTTTTTCATTTTTTTAGAGTCCAGAAAAAGCTAAAGATGACTCTAGTCCCCTTTGATTTTTAATGAGCCTAAAGTGACAAGTGCTCAGATGAACCTTTTCTTTTAAGGAGTCGAAAAGGAATGAAAGTGACTACTTTGGAAATATAGACAGAGGGATTACCAAACCAATCACAAAACTATAATATACACCTTGTTGGTAAATTAACGAGAAATTACCAAGGACTTATGTACGGCAATCAATCTTCCCGAATGTTGTGTTCAGTGCATTGCGATCGATAGGGCGGTAGACACGGCTTCCTACGGATAAAGGATATCAGCCTATTGTGGTCTCCCAATATATACTCGACGGTATGGGGAGCACAAGTCCGTGCTAGCACTTGTCATATCAAAGAGGAGGAATCACCCAATCTTCGATGAAAATGATAGTTATTAGATTTTACGACTCCGAAACACGTCTCTAGCCTAGACTTCTAAATGTTGCGTTAGGTTCCAAAGCATTGTTAAGTTCATTGAAATTTATTTTAGAGTTGATCTTGTTTAGAATTTTGTCTTTCAAGGTTCACCACATGATGTAGATGTAAAATTCCTAAATATGCAATCTAAAATGATAAACAATCGTTGTTTTCTTTTAGAAATGAAAATCCTAGCTACTAAGGAAAGAAGATTACGATTCTTTCAAACAGAGAGAAAAGAGCACACACTAAATGCACTTTTCCTAAATCATCTTTCGCACATAGTTTAAATGCAAATGCAAATACATGTATTTGTTTTCCATTCCCTTAATGTGAAGAATGCCAAAAAGGAAAACTAAGTATAGATTTGAATTATTTTCTTCAAAGTGACATTTCTACAATTTCTTTTCAAAATGAAAGGAAGAATAAATGACACTTTTTGATTTCAAATAGAAAATTGCTTTTGACACTTCAAATATGAAAAATTCAAATCAAATACAATGACAAAAGTATAATTGACTATCTAGAGGAGGAAGACTTTACGACACTCTTCTTTTTGACTCAAAATGACAGTTACGACACTTTTTTGCATCAAAACGACAGTTCGATTAGGCTACTTTTGACAAAGGATCGTAAATGATGGAGAAATACATAAAAACATTTACTAATCCTAATCAATGGAGGCTGTATTATGTAAAGGAAGGACGCTTTAGTAATCAGATATTGATCATAAGCAGCAAAACAACTAAATAGAGCTGAAAACAAGGAGGAAAAACCCAAATTTCAAAGAGAGAAACAATATTACTTAGTCATCGCACCTGTGCTTCACAGAAATAGGGATGCATCTCACCTGCTACACATGGGAGGTGCAATGAATATTGGCTTCCAGTGATAGATAGTGCGATGGGCCAGGGAGCGAAACTGAGGTGGGTTTCTGCTCAAATTTGTAGCTGAGTTCAGGAATTTAAGCTGAGCTACTATGAACAGTAAAGAACAAAGTACAGGGGTATGATCTTAGGAAGTTATTGAGCTACCATAAGGGCATTTGTTTGTAAGTCAGATGTTCATTTCATAAACTAACCCAGAGATTGGTTGAAGCAACATTCATATACTTTTTAGTTGCATAGCAAGAGTAGTTCAAAAGCTATCTCGCTAACTTTAGGCTCCGTCTATAGTTTATAAAGCAAACAACAATAACAAACAAACAAACTATTCGATCCCCAGTGGAGTTGCCATTTTGTTTCCAGGAAAAATAGTGTCTTTTTGATCTGCTAGTCCCACTAAGATTGGTAGCTATCTTAGAAACAAACAATTAAAGCAATTTGTAGTTTCCTTTATGTATGATAGATAAGAGAGAAGCAAAGGGGACCAACCTGGATCTTCTGCTTGACTCCTTGCTTGATTTCTCTCTCCCTTGATAGAGCTTGCAACTCCTCTCCTACTTGTCCCACTTTAGAGAATACCTATAGAGATAAAGTAACAAAACACCATCAAAGCATCTCGATCTACAATATCATAAACAATGCAGAATCAGAAATACATTGAACATGCAATTGCATTCACAAATGACAAGACTCACAAATACACAATTGTATGGAGGAAAACTCAAAGAACTTCATTAAAATAGAAGGGAGAATTATGAAAATAAATTCTCCCTCTGATACCAAATGATGTCGGGCTAAGCCGACAATACCCACATTATGAAAATAAATTTGCATATCACTGGTCCTAGGCCTTAATCACCCGATCTATGGTGAAAATATTCACAAATTAAGGTTTAGGCTCTTAATTAAGTTTATGTGGAAACGTTAATTTTGACCATCCAAGTCTGACCCTCAATTAACCTTTGAGTGGTACTTTACTCAACCTTTAATTAACTTTGGTTAATTCTATACCCCACGCATATTAACCAAACCCCACTATTTAACTTTGGTTATATTCAACTTAACCCATAAAACCTTTATCCTCTTTATTTCTATTATAATTCTTATATAATAGAAATACACATAAAACACACATAAGCCTTACCTTTCCACCAATCCACGACCTTTGCACATTTTCCAATGCTCTACCTTTATCGCATTCAGCCTCCACCGTTGATTTCACTCCATCAGATCAACGGATGTCGCGTCGTATCGCCACTTAAACCCATTCATCCGCCGGAACTCAAATCACTTAACTCATGTTGATAAACTTCTTAGGTCCGCTCAGGCCCAAGCCTTATCGACTTCAATCTCCATCGTTAATTTCACCCTTCAATTCGATAGTTGATGATACAACCAAGCATCGCACATCGCAAATCGCATTTTCTCAAGGTTCATCCACTCATGAAATATTGCTGCGAAACTATCGGCGATTCCCCACCGTTTGATCAAGGCACACTTGATCCGATGGTCAGCAGGGATATCGGACAGGAATCTTGCATGATGTTTAACCTCCCTTACAAAGCCAATAAGGAATATAAACCCTCGACCTATAAATGTTCGGGTCTGTTTTTGGAATTAATGCCCGATCACTTTATGACCCGATATCTGTTGGATATAAGAGGCCATCAAATCTACGGTTTGCGGGACTCCAACTAGCATATGGATTAAAAATGGCTTAACCCCCACAGTTGACTGTGACCGAAAAGTTTGAAAATGAGATCGACAGCTAAGAGCAAGTACAGGACTTCAGCCATGACCAAGGAAACCCATACTCTCCTAGCCCCGTAGTTGTTGATCACTATCGATCTAATAGATCTGTCGATCTGACGACCCAGATCTATTCCTTCACCATTCTTCTTTAGCCATTAATATCTGCCAGTCTAATGGATCTGTTGATCTAATTATCCAGATCAATTTCCACGATTCACCTTTCGCAAGCACTTGGGTTTGATCTCTGCCGTTCATTTCTTGACTCCATTCTACACGACTTAATCCTGGCCACTTACCGCAAACAATCTCGTATTTTGATTTAGTTGATCCAATGGCTCCTATGCATCAACACTTCACTTCTTCATTCTTCCCTTTACTTCGTCTTTTTGCTATTTCTTCAGTGTTCTTCTATGGGTTCGGGTTTCTTCTAGGTTTTTGGTCTTTAGATGTCCTCCATCACAACTTCCTCCTGAGCTTAACTCCGCATGCTCTTAACATAGTCACTCCTGAATCTCGACTGTGATCCTTTAAATGGATTCAAGTGACCCATTATGATCCTTCATATCATTCTTATTCTCTGTGTTATGCTCTCATTCCACCTACAACCTCTGTCACACAGAACTCACTCTAGTTCACACACAGATTATAACTAAATTACTCCATACACACACACACACAACTCATAATCAAGTTTTTTGTATTAATAAATAGGTATTTACATAGGAAATCTCTCCTTGGCCTGATCTTCTATATCAGTGGCCTCTGTTTTCCTAACTGCCCGTAGGCTTACAATCAAACCTCTAACCCACAACCTCTTACTATCTAACTTGACTAACTATCTAACTTGACTATGCCTTTTAGGCTTACATTTATACAAAAGGATTCTATAGCCAATTCCTGGTTTAGATTGATCTGGATTTAAACAGGAATGCAACGAATTACATAGATAACCATAAACACAAAGATGCAGCAGAAATAATACTTCATTTCATTAATGTAAAATATTTAAATATGCTTACAAACAAAAATGGAAATAAACCAGCTAGGGCGATGGTAGCTTATCTATGAGAAGAGATGTGGCAGCCACATGCCTCTGAATTGTGTTACAACAAGCCTTGAAGGCCTATTTATTGTTGAGTAACAATGGAAAACCCTAAACATCCAAAACCCTAACCCTAGAAGATGAAACACCAAACTGTGGGCCTTGTTCTGGGTAAATTGGTACATCAACTTCCCAGGGTCGTAACTTTGTCACCTGATCTCCGTTTGACGCATACAATAGCTTGTTAGAAAGATCTATCTGAGAACTATAACTTTGGGAAGAGAAACATCAAATACATGGACTGATGTTGCTCCCAGATTTCCCAAAAAACGTCGTTTAGGGCCTCAAAATGGCTCTGGAAGTTCAGGACCTGAAAAACTGCTAAAAATAGTAAATTGTGCTACAAATAAGGAAACTGAAAAACTGACAGAGACAGTTGTCGGGGTCCAAGTGGGATAGGTGGGTGGCCACCAACATCCACCTAGAGCATTCCTGCCCCCTTAGGAAGCAATGGTCCCCATTGCATTGAGTTCCTCCATCAGCTAAGCTTGGTCCCTGGTGAGCTGTTCTACAATCTCTGATGTGTCCAATAATGGTGGGAAGCATGGTTGAGGGTGTTCCACATTGAACACTCGGTGCAAGCAAAGGAATGTAGGAATTTTGTGCTGCAAAGAATTGTTTTCCACAACCTTGGTAATGCTGTAAGGACCATGTCGGAGTGGTCTAAGCTTTTGATGGGCTCTTGTCAGGAGTTCTTTGTACAGATACAACCAGACTTTGTTGCCCACCTGAAACTTGTGTGGTACCCCTGTGGGTGAGGAGAAATTGTTCCTTTGTTCTATCATGACCGTAACCCTTTGCTGCTGTTGCTGCTGCATGGAGGAAGCCTTCGTGGGGGTCATGGATGTGGCTAAGAACTTTCCCTTACTTTGGGAGTGAACCAGACAAAATGAATTTCCTAGTCTGGGAGACGATCTTGCTGCATTTATTAGCAGAGATCAAAGAGGTGGTAGTAGGTGGGGCTACCTCCGGTATCCTGTATAATGAATTACCAAAAGTAATAATAACAGTGCGAGGCCTTGACTCATACACAGCATGTCGCCTCCATAAGTATGGATGGCCAAATAGTACATCACAAACATCCAGAGGTGCAACATCACACAATACCTCGTCTATGAAGGGCTTGATGTTGTAGGGAAGGCGACATTGCTGGCGAACTCGGAGATCTTGTCCTTGTTGAAGCCACCCGATACTGTACGGCTGTGGGTGTGGTGTAGCTGGTAGGCCCAACCGCTTCACGACCTCTGCTAAAATGAGGTTCTTTTGGCTGCCACCATCGACATTGAATTATAGCGGCAAACCCTTCACCCACATCTGTGAGTGGAAAAGATGCGCCCCCTCCTCTGGATCTTCAGGCTCATTCTTCTGGATCTTGGCCATGGCAATAGTGATGTTGGGCTCTGCATCAATGATCTTCTTCCCTTTGCCATTCCCCTTCTTTGGTTCTGACTCATTGTCGGAACATGCATCTGATTCTGAACCCTTCAACTCGGCCACCAACAATTGCTTAGTTCAACACTCGCTTGTGTTGTGAGTGGGGCTCTTGTGGAACTCACGCCACTTTCTTGTGTCCTTCTTCAACTTCGTGGTGTTGTTCTTTTCTTATGGCTTCAATGGGTTGTCTTGGGTCACCTCGCCTTGGCTTTGTCCTTTGGTCTTCAAATTCACAAATCCAAAGTCTCGCTTCTTCTGTTTGAACTTTTTCTCAATTTTGACAGCATATCAATACGTCGTGCCGAGCAAGGAGATGTTCAGGAACTCCATCTCTTCCTAGATGTATCTGTGTAGGTAGCCACGGTATTTGAGTACTAGATGTAGCTCAGAATATTTGATACCCAACTATGTGCGAAGGGTATGAAAAATGTTTGTGAAATCTGGCACATCTTGGTCCCATCCCTGCCGCAGCGGTCCACTTTATGTATTTGTCCAATAGCTTTTGATAGGGTATTACTGCTCCTTGATGGCATCTTGGAAGGAATTCCAAGTGGGTGCGGTTGACAACAGTGAGTCCATACTTTCATCCTTATGCTTGCAGTAGGTTTCCCACCAGTCCTTGACGTGGGGGCCTGCTTTGAGAAGACCGAAAACAATCTTTTCCTGACTTGAAAATTCATGAACAGAAAAATAACCCTCTAGCAAATTTAACCATTTATCTATGACATCTGCGTCTATCTGACCCTCAAATATGGGGATTTCAAAATTAACTTGTACCTTAAAGGGTGTGGCATTTCCAGAGTAGCTGTTGGAAGCCGATGCGTCGCCTCTGGGTAGCCCCTGAAGGATCTGGGCAAAGTTGTCCATCATTGCATTCCTTTTTCGCTCGAGGGATTCTTCAAGAAATATTTTGATAGGATCTCTTGCCCCCTCATCTTTCTTTTCATCCACCATGGGAGGCCATCGGGATTTGTGAGGCTAATCTTGCAAAGGTTCGACCAGTTCAAGCCCTAACTCCTTATATCCCAACCTTGTTGGGGACATGCAAAGAAAAACAAAGAAAAAGAAGACCACTCTGATACCACTGATCCGGATTTAAACAGGAATGCAACAAAGTATAGAGATAACCATAAACACAAAGATGCAGCGAAATAATACTTCATTTCATTAATGTAAAATACTAAAATATGCTTACAAACATAAATGGAAATAAACCAGTTAGGGCGATGGTAGCTTATCTCTGAGAAGAGATGTGGCGGCTACATGCCTCTTAACTATGTTATAGTGAGGCTCGAGGCCTATTTATTGTTGAGAAACAATGGAAAACACTAAATATCCAAAAACCTAACCCTAGAAGATGAAACGCCAAACTATGGGCCTCGTTTTGGGTAAATTGGTACATCAACTTCCCGGGGTCGTAACTTTGGCACCCAATCTTTGTTTGATGTGTACAATAGCTCGTTAGAAAGATATATCCGAGAACTATAACTTTGGGAAGCACAACATCCATCCATGGACCCATATTGCTCCTAGATTTCCCAAAAAACATCGTTTAGGGCCTCAAAACGGCTCCGGAAGTTCAGGACCTGAAAAACTACTAAAAATAGTAAATTGTGCTACAAATAAGGAAACTGAAAAACTAACAGAGACGGTTGTGGGGGTCCAAGTGGGATAGGTTTGTGGCCACCAACATCCACCTAGATCATAGATCCATAAACTTCTCAACAAAATCCTAAAATATCATCTTTATCCCTAAGGATCCTCTTTAATCCACAAATCAGGAAACCAACTCCTAATCTAAGATTTACAACTGATTCTCAAATCTCTCAACTATCTTGAATCTCTCATGTTCTCCAACATTCGAGAACATTTACAAATATCCCTCACTATACTTAATTAATTCCTATTCTCATTAAAATCACTCAAAACCTTATTAATTACATTAATTCAACACTTAGGAAACCAACTTCCTTAAAACACAAGACCCCCCAATGTCTACTGAAATATAATGATTCTTCTGAGCTGAATGCTCCCGCATCAGATTATTAGCCATTTGGTCATGTACAAATCAATCGAGAACATACATTTGAATTTGGGAGATGGCAATCCATGCCAATCCTCCCTACCAATTAAATTCTAGATTAAAAAACTATAAAACATCAACTCTTACTGATTTTCATTTGAAACATTCATTCTAATCATTAGTTGTTGGAGACATACAATCAGAGTGTTCAGACATTGTTACATTCATTCTATTCATCAGTTGTTGGAGACATGCAAACAGAGTGTGTGCACAATGTTAGATTCATTCTATTCATCAGTTGTTGGAGACATACAAACAAAGTGTGTGCACAATGTTACATTCATTCTATTCATTAGCTACTAGAGACTTACATGTCTATTTTTGTTGAATAATGTTATCATTTTTGTTGAATAATTTTTTTTTGTTGAGAAACAAGGGTAAATTAAAGCCATTATAGCCAATATCACTTGTTAAACATATCACAAGGTCCGATTAAAGAAGCATTTTTTAAATGAATAATGACACCAATGTCTATTTATCACTTGTATATGCTTATTATAAATTTTCTTTTAGCTATTAGATTATCAAATTAAGACGAGATGACTGCAAAATTGCAAGAGAAACACTACAAGGAATTAGAAAAATGAGATGCAATAGATAATCACTTATTTCGTTATGAGGAATATTAAGAGCAAGGTGTTTAAGATCCTACAAAATGACCCATAGACAGTAAAATGATGTTTAATCATGATGATAATGTAGAGGTAACAGATGACTTTATTTCCCTTTATTGAACTGGTACGCTCATGATGGGGAGGAAGAAGAAATGTACTTAAATGATGACCATCCATTTACCCTGTCACTTACCCATCTCATAATGGTGTCTAATAATATCATGGCGGATGTGAAATAAATATGAGCCACGACAAAGATTGAATGCACCAAATTTGAGAAGGGAAAGGGCAACAAGGGGGTCTGGAAATGCAAGAAGGGATGCACATAAGGAGGTAGAACAAACTTATAGAGGAGAGGAAGCACTAAAGGCCTATTATTTGAAAATATTATCTATTCCAATTAGAGAAGAAATGAAATAAGTAGATAAAACCATTTTAGTAACCAATTTCAATGCCATTGTAACCTCAAATTCGACCCTTGCAATTCAATATTAGGCTACTATAATAACAATGCTTCAGACTTTATATTTTTCAACAGTATACAATAGGTCATTGTTGAGTAGAAGTAAGTTTACAAGTGATTGAAACAATACACTCCAATCATAAATAACATGAAGAAGACCTTAGAATATCCTCACAACCTAGACATGTCAATCACATAAAGCCCACAACCATGCAAGAGCAATCTAGAAATAATTTTTATGTGTGAATTGAAAAGACTATCTATTCTATTTAGAGAAGAACTGAAATAAGTGGAGTAGCCCAAGAACACTCAGAATGCTAATATTATTTAGAAACCCTGAACTTACCAACAATCCTATTTAGTAACCAATTTCAATGCCACTGTAACCTCAAATCCCACCCCAGCAATTCAATATCGGACTACTATAATAACAATGCTTCAAACCTTATATTTTTCGACAGTCTGCAATAGGTCACTGTTGAGGAGAAGTAAGTTTACAAGTGATTGAAACAATACACTCTAATCATCAATAAAATGCAACAAACCTTAGAAGATCCTCACAGCCTAGATGGGTCAATCAAATAAATCCCACAACAATGCAAGAGAAATCTAGAAAGAATTTTTATGTGTGGATTGAAAAGACTAGATATTCAAATTAGAGAAGAACTGAAGTAAGTGGAGTAGCCCAAGAACACTTGGAATGATAATACTAGTTAGAAACCCCAAGCTTTCAAAAACCCAATTTAGTAAACAATTTCAATGTCAATGTAACCTCAAATCCGACACTTGCAATTCAATATCAGAATACTGTAATAAAAATGCTTCAGAACTGATATTTTTTTACAGTCTACAATAGGTCATTGTTGTGGAGAAGTAAGCTTACAAATGATCAAAAAATACACTCCAATCATCAATAACATGCAGCAAGCCTTAGAAGATCCTCACAACCTAGATAGTTCAATCAAATAAACCCAGTTTACTAACCAATTTCAATGCCAAAAGAAAAATATTGAAAATAGATAAAATGAATGCCAAGAACAATGATTTGAGGACACAAAAAAATAGTTGGGTTTAAGAAATTGTATTATGTCAAAGTTGTTACAAAAATAAAAAGGATGAAAAAACCAAAGTCATGGTTTAAAGCTAAAAAGGAAAGTCAACTATTAACATTGATTGCGAGTAGATTAAGATATTGATTAAATGTTTGGATAACAAAAATAATCATCTAAGAATCAATAAAGAAGTTAAAATGCAAGAAATGGTCAATGCCACTGTAACCTTAAATCCGATCCCTGCAATTCAATATCAAACTACTATAATAGTAATGCTGCAAACCTGATATTTTTCTACAGTTTGCAATAGGTCACTGTTGAGGAGAAGTAAGCTTACAAGTGATTGAAAAAATACACTCCAATCATCAATAACATGTAGCATACATTAGAAGATCCTCACAGCTTAGAAAAATCAATCAAATAAAGCCCACAACCATGTAAGAGAAATCTAGAAATAAATTTTATGTGTGAATCCTCACTGTTTCTTTCTAGATTTCTTATTTTTTGTGTGAATTTAATTATCACAAGCATCTTGTATTATGAAATTTTAAGTGTGAAAACCCTTCTAATTATGAGTTCCAGATCTGAGATGTATTTAGTCACCCGTAAGGCTCACATTCAGGAAATGTAAGACTGAAGTTACAATATATAGATAAAGCACTCATTGTTGTTTCTCATTGATTGAAAAGGCCAATGAATTGACTTGTTTTCTAATACAGTTTTTAAAAATCAGAATATCATGGTAACTCTGCAGGTTGTTGCAGCCATGCCAAAAGTTTCTATTGCAAAACATACATGGTTTTATCGCTCTATGATTTTTAATATTGGCAAGAAAAATGATCATAAAGGACACATCAAACGACTTTTGAGTCTAGGATCTAGCCATCTTAGACTCAGAGAGGGCTCTCTCTGATATTTGAGATTTTGATTTTTCTTCTTAGTATTTTAATATTTTAGGCTAGTTATATAGATAAAAGAGTTATTAATTGATTGATTGGTCGGTTGGGGTAGATCTTGTTTAAACCTTTTCCATTGGGCCATGGAGTCAACAACTGGATCTAGCTAACTATTTCTACTAGATCTTTAAAGAACAATAAGGAATGAAATGACATAATGGTGAAATCAGTAGTGGTTAAAAAGCAATTAAGTATTTTTTAACCAGACTTCAGAGGAAAACATATATATGGTAAACAAAGACAGAAATAAAGTGCTCTAACATCATATATTATTCTAAACTTTTTGTTTTACCATAAGATTTAAATGATGCATCCTATAGAAAACAACGAAATATTTAAAACACAAAGAAAAAAATCACCAGATAAAAATAGCTCAAGTGTCTTGCAAACAATCTTTATTATCAATGCTCCGGCTCCAAAATTATAGTGCTTCAAAACAAAAAGTATGTCAATTACAAAGGTCCAACCCCTAATACTTCCAGTGCATGAAGTATTTAACTAAAATCTACAATGATTGCCATATACACTTGGTAGTTTGTTATTAATTACAGCAAAACTAAAATTTGACTAATGCAACCATGAAGTGGCCATGATGAGGTAAATTGGACATCTGGTCCCTTTTTTTCTTAATGTCGTTGTTGGGTAATTAATTATGTTGTAGTGGCTGATTTGGCTACTCTTTAATGTGGTGCATTGGCTTTGCTGACTCGACTGGGTGCTGATTCAACTCTACGTTGTTCCTTCAGTCCTGCTTGAATTGTTCCCCTTGGTAGTCACACAAATCACTCCATTGATCTTCATCTTGGATTTTGACTTTGATCAACCTGCGGTATACCTAATTTGCTTCAGTGTACTTTGCAAAAGTGGGCTTTACTATAAAAACGTGCTTCAATTCATGTTCAATATAGATTGGATTGATGATAGCCTCCGTCATTGCTTTTCCTGTGATGCTACCTCTGATATTAGAGAGATTGACAACATCCTTTGCTATGTCTTTTAGCCTCTTGACATAATCTTCTCTAGTCATGAGTTTTTCATTAATGACAAACAGAGAAGGGAGACCCTTTTGTGTTAAAGGCTCAATTCTATTAAAAAATATGTTTACTGTCAACTCCAAATTCTAACATTTCTCCTCAAGTTGTACAGTTAAGTTCTTTTTTGTTAATACCTTTTTCACTTGTAGGATGGTCCCTGTCCTGTCTGCTACTCCCATCTCTTCAAGCTCATACATGTTCTTTGAATTCAAAAATTTGATGATTTTATTGGTTGTTTTTGGCATGTCTCCCAGCTCTAGGTTAGTATTTGAAATAAATTCCTTAGTTTTTTCAACTAGATCCTTCTGTTGAAATATAATTTGGATGTTGGGCCAGATCTCATCCATGGAATTGATGATATTTTTCCATATAATTTCCTTCACCCTTCCTAAAGTGTTTCCAATTGATGATTCCTTTTCAGATTTCTGCAATTTTTCAATTAATGTTCTTTCCCTCTACATTTCTACTGAATGTGCACTTTCAATTCTTTTAATATGGTCCTGCACAACATTGACTTGAGTTTCAAGTCTCTTGATTTCCTCTGTTTGAAGATTCATGCTCTCCATGGATCTGGCTAGCTATTTTGTACTTTTTCCTATCTCTGTAGTAGTAGTTGTTGGAGTAGCTGAAGGAAAAACTGTAAGAGGAAGAGCCTCCATAGTAGGGATGGCCGATTGTGCTACTTTTTCCTTCTCTTGTACCATCTTCTCCATCTCTGTTTCCATTTGTCTTATTTGGAGTGACTGCTTCATAGTCAATTTCATCATTTCTAAATTTTGACTCTCTATTTCCTCTATTTCTTTGGTCAATGGATCATGTGTGGCAGGAATTTTGAGCTGTCTCTTCAAGGCTGCTATATCCATCCCCTTATTATTAATAATTTCTTCTGCTGCTTTCACATCTGATGGGCCATATCCAATTTTCACCACTAGGTCTTCCAAGGACTTGATCCTATTATCTTTTGATTGAGATGAAATCTTTTCCATCTTCAGATGAGATCGAGTGTTTGATAAAGCTACCTGCATTTTAAACAAATTCATGGAGGTACTTGTTAGAGTGGAGGAAATCATCTCACCTGTTTTCTTATGCATTTCCAACTGATCAATAGGATGAACATTTTTGGCATCAAACTCAAAAGAAGATTTTTTATAATCAGCTGGAGTTTTAGGCTTTGTTGTTTGTGCCTCAAGGAATTCCATATGCATTTTTCCTTTTTCTGAATCAAAAGCTGATAGAATCCTGCCTTGAGAAGTACAAATTTTCTTCTAGAATTGAGCAGAAGTAATCTTTTTCAACATCTCATTTCTGATATTTATCTCTCTGAAAGTATCAAAGATGGTCTCGTCCATTTCTCCTGTTACATTGGCAGATGTGGAAACTTGGAGAGTTTGTTTCCTTTCTGAGATTGGAGTGGTTGGAAAAGATTGACCTCTTGCTAGAGATGAATGAGGAATATCACTGAGATTAATGACTATTTGTTATGGTGATTCCTTGCCTATGTCCATGTGTATCCTCACCCTTTTCCTAAATTTCAATTTGAACTCTTTCATAGAAGTATTAGTCCCTGGTGACTGATCTTCTCTTCGTATTTTACCAATTGCTTATTTTTCATGTTCCTTACCCTTGTCTGGTCTGTCCTCACTACTCTTCCTTTTTTTCTACCTAGGAGTTTGTGCACTTGAAGAAGAAAGCATTTGTTCCTCATCTTCTTGCAGGGTTTCAAGCATCCAATCAATCTAGTTCATAAATTTTTCTATTTTAGGCCTGTGAGTGTGAATGTAAGGTGTTGATTTGTTCTCCACCCTTTTCTTAGAGATGATGTCCCATGGGTCATAGGACCATGTGAATTTGTGAGTCAATTTCATTTCTTTCAATATCTTGTCAGCCTCCCAACTTGCTGCCATGTTGTTGCAAATAAAAGGCCCAATCTGGGATTTGATCCTAAATTGAGACTTCTTATTTGCTGCTACAAAATGTACTTCATCTGCATTGATCATCTCCCTGATATACTCAAGTGAAAAGATCCTCACGGGGAGGAACTTTTGCAGCTTGTAAATTCAAACTCATATACCCTCAATTCTGTATAGTTTTTGTACAAGTACCAATCTCCTGTTCTTGCTTGATCTATCAGCTACATAATCCTTTTAATTTCTTCAGTTATTCTAGGTTCTGTTGTTCCACTGAGGAGGCTCATAGTTGGATGGACAAAAATCTCTATGAATGTTTTGTATGTGAAGTTCCTCTGATCTTTCATTATTAGGGTTGTCTAGAAGATGATAGATTAGGGTTCTCCTTCTTCATTCAACTTGGTAATTGCAAACTGAAATTTTTTTGCCTGAAAATAAACAAACATGTACGCTAATACTAAAGAATACTGAAACACTTCCTCTGTGGTGAAATTTATGAATTTGTCATGGATGGCTTCTTCCAGGAACTGACTGAAATTAAACAAGATAGAGGGCTTTGCATCAGATGCCAATATGGACATGAAACCTATTATGGCCTCATCAAGCCACTGATCTGAATAATAGCCTAGCAGATATGAAAGTACAGTGGCTATATGCTTGGTTCTATCAAGGAAAGCAGAGGAGGAATATGGAGGATTTTTTCTAGGAAGTGGAATCTATTTAGTCATGAACAGTTCCAGGGTTTTAGCTCTTTTGGCAAAGTCTAGTCTCTGGTACATTTCACTGAGGATTTCATGGAAAAAAGAAGAGGCTCCTTCAATGATAGGAGCTTGTATCATCTACATTATAGATTTAGAATCAATGGTAAACACTATGTCTTCTGGTGGGGCTATTACTTCCCTTTGTTGTGGGTTATAGCATGACTAGCATTTTCTGATCAATTCTGGGCAGCTATGGGTTTTGGGATATGGTCCAAGTCCACTGGTGGGTGAAACATTGGATTGAATATTTCTTGTTCTTTCCTCTTTGGTGGCATGGCTGTATTCTGCAAATTTTTAAACCTGGACTTTTTTTTGAATTCACAGGTGAACTGTAATAGAAAAGGAATGAGAAGAAAAGGGAACTCAAAGAGGGAAAATAGAAAGGGGATGAATAGAAAATGGGATTCAAGAAGGGGGATGTCTACTAAACGTAGAGAAGTGCATCTTTCTGCAACTTTGTTCTTGTTTCACTGTGTATTCCCAAGAAAGCCTTCACCTTCTCCTGTAATCAAAAGAGAATATATTCAAAACTCGGTAAACGAGTGAGATGATGCATTTGTAGTTTCAGAGAATCCCCGTTGGAGTGGCCTGAAGTGGCACATGTCTGTTGGCTAATGGTCTAGCGAATTGAATGTGAAATGGTATAGCACGGGAATGGAGGTGATAGGCGGAAGGCATAGAGTGGCATCGTAGAGCAACGAGATTGGTGAACAATCACAATGGAGGGGTGGTTTATTGGAAAACGAAAACCACTTTTCAGAGGCCCTACGGAGTGGTAAGTGGAATGAGTGGGGGGGTGCGAAATCATGACAGTGTGACACGTAAGTGGTCTGAAACCATTGATTTCGGACCCCCCCGGCATTAACATTCAGAGGGTGAGGGGGGACCAGAAACTCATGTGGGCCATTGGATCAAATATAGATTGTGAGGATTTGATGAAAGGTGCGGGGTGGGTAATATTGATGTGACAAGCACGTGAATGGTGGGGTAGGAAAATGAAAAGGGGGTGGAGTATAGGATAAAGTTAGGAGTAATGTATAAGACCCCTAACCTTTTTAATTTTTATTTTTTCTCCAAAATAGGAAAAACACATGAACTATGTCATAAAACATTAAAGGAATTTTTCATGTCCTTTTTTTTGTAGGGTGCATTTGGACTTGCAAATCCCTTTTTCACTTTTTTTTTTCTAACCTACTCTATCACTTATTTCTCCTATTGATCTAGATTGAGTAGTTGAACCAATTTAATTTCTACCTAGCTACTGATTTTCCAAGCTTAAACTATTTGGCATATCTTTATTTTCTACCCTATCGACAAAAATTGAAATTTGTTCAAACATGCTTAGATTGTATGAATTGAACAATATTTGGGGTTTTATTTTCTTTCTTTTAATTGTTTTTTCTTTTTTTCTTTTCCTCTTTTTTTTAAATACCCTCTTTTTTTTTCTTGGAAATCAATTGAATATTGAGATCTATGAACAATATGAAATCTGCAAAATGTGAGATATTCAATCACCTTGAGATCCTATAAATTATAGGACCCTAACACATGGTACAGGAGGAGGTGAGGGGTGAGGGGGGCCCAACTGCGATCTAGTTCATCATATGAGGATGGGGTGGTTGATGTGAATTCTCCCAATGCGGCTAGTAATGTCGTTGAAAAGGACACCATGGTGGTAGATCATTATATCCCACCATCAACCATAGTGCAAGTGAAAGTGTTGATTTTTGGTAGCATCAGATGTGCTCTAGCCATGAAAATTTGGTGGAGTGGCTAAGGCACATGAGATATCCAAGAACCAAAAATCGTTTTCCACCCGGATGGAGAGAATTAAAATAATTAATATTTTTAATGCGACCCTAAGTCTAAACTTAGGAAAATTAAAATATTAATGTGTATTAATATAATATGGGTGAGAAAGTTCTAAATAATGAGGATTGAGCCAAATATAATCTTAGCCATTGGTTAGGGACTTAATCTCGGCCACTGAATCATCAACTGGAAAAGTATAAGAGGAGGCTTGAGGGTCAATTGGAGATACACCAAGTTGATCAAGAATTCGATTTTCTAGGGCAGGGTTTACTGAGAAATCGAGTTAGTGACGTGTTGCAGCGAGGGGCAGTTTGACAAAAGTATGAGAATACATATCAGAGAGGAAAATATAGTGTTAGAGAGAGAGTGAAAAGCCTTGGAAAGCTGACGCAGAGGCTAAGTGGGCCAACGTAGAAGACGCAGAGGGAAAAGAGGTTTACGCGGAGGTAGTAGATGCTACCAAAGCTGATGTTGGGCTAAAGAGGCAACGTTGAGGGATTTATTTTGGGACAGATTGGGAATTGAGAGGCAGACACAAAGCAGAAAAAGGGTGACGCAGTTCCAGAGAAGCTTGGATCATCTTTCACTGTCCAGCTAAGGAAATGCCGAAGTTGTTATTGGATCAATCATCTGGTTGTTGATCAGTTAGAATATCTATCTCCGAGGAGAGGTACTTCTGCCAAGTAAATTCTCTGAAGGATGAGCTATTTCTGGCACCCTAGTTATATTCAGAAACTACATAACAATAAAACCCTCATATTTGTTGTACCGGTTTTCCCACATTGGGTTTTTCCAAGGACGATTGTCCAAAAATAACGGTATTGATCTGTATATGTGTTGTGGCTACATTTGTGTTTATTAAAGTATTTATATTTATAAATAACTTGTTAATGGAGAGAACAAGTAGGAGATAATAAACTAGATAATACAGTAGGGATTTTTGATGTGTTAGACTTAGAAATTTCAACATGGTATTATAGCATTATATATCACAAGAGGACTAAAGGCACCAACAAAAGTCTGAAATTTGCAGTAGTAGAAGATGTCCCAAGAGAAAGCGTTGTTCCAGAGCAGAAGAAGCAAGAGAATAAGTGACGTAGATCCTGCATCATCATTTCGAGCCAAGAGGAGGGCCAACATAGAGGTAGAGAGGGGCATATAAAACCTATGCATTGCCCAATCATCTTTCTCATCTAGGAAGGATCGATGCTATGGCTAGAAGGAGAAGATTCAACCTTTGTCGGGATTGTGAAGAGCGTGAAAGGCTCAGTTTCTTCAGTTGTCGAGGCTTGGGGAGCTCTGGGCAGATTGTAATTTGAGGAGATGGTGGGACACTATTTCTATCGAAGTAGAATAGTGTCTAAGGAGGTGAGACCAACGTAGAGGTAGTCACTACCATGATGGATTTCTAGCCAAGGAATCTAGATCCGAGTTGTAGTTGCAAGGAGGATTGGAGAGGATTTCCAAAAGGAAAATCAAGACTTAGAGAGAGTCCAGAAGACGAGCTGAAATGACAGTGAATAAAATAAGGGATCAGGATAGGTTGGATGGGGCTTCCAACTTTGTCATCTGGAAGGCCAAGATCCTGGAAGTCCTGGATCAAAATCGCATCAAGGACTATGCCTTGAAAACCATGGTTATCCCAGTTGACCCAGCTGAGAACAAGAAGTATGAGGATGCAATGGCGAGGGCGAAGTGCATGATCCTAGATAGGGTCAAAGATCATGTCATACCACATATTTTTGAAAAGAACACAATAAAGGAGATGTAGGACACCCTGACCTCCTTATGCTAGGGCTCTTATGTGCAGCGGCAGAATGCTATTGGAGAATTAGCTATGGTCATATATGATGCATAAGGGAGACCAAATATATCCATTCCTTCTTAGGTTGTAGGAGATTTGTGACCATCTTACTTCCGTGGGGTTTACACCGGATCTAGAATTTATGGTCAGGACTACCATGAATGTAGTCTTCGAGGAGTGGGAGACATTTGTCCAAATTATTTTGGGCAGGGCTACTCTTCCCAGTTGGGAGGAGATGTGGGCAGCTCTTCGCCAAGAAGAGATCAGGAGGATGACCAAGGTGGGAAGTCATGGCAAGGGAGGTCAAATCAAGAAAGAGGAGGAGGAGGATGCAGCCCTAGCATTTGTGGGACATTAAGGAAAGAGGAACAAGAAGGACATATCCAAGGTTAAGTGTTTCCATTGTGGGGAGTCGGGACATTATGCAACCTAGTGTCCAAGGAAGAAAAACAAGGAAGAGGGTTCTAATTCAAAGGCAACTCCAGCTAATGTAGAAAAAGAGGTTGAGACTGATGACGATTGTGTCATGAGTGCTTATGCACCTCTAGAGAAGAGGTGGGGTGATATCAATTTGTAGTCAGGAGGACTACATGCTAGGGGAAAGATCCTTCAGGTGCCCAAAATCTTGGATCACATCCGGCTACGGAAGCTCTTAATGTCAGTAGCATGATGACAGATGTTGGGTGAAGCAAAGTGTGGTGGAGCAGCAAGGCAAGGCTAGAGTGCAAAAGTCCGTAGCAGCGCAACAGAGGTTGGAGTAGTGCGAGAGGCACATAGGTGTTTTTAGTAGCACAATAGCAGCTGAGGGAGCATGGGTTAGTAGCAGAGGCAACTTAAACATCACGAGGCTTCTAGATTGCCTAGGATGTGAGTATTTGGGGGAAGTTAGGTACCTACATCTTGGTAACTGAGTTGCAGTGTAGCAGTTAGCAGTGGCAGTGCTAGGGGCAACATGGGCAGCATATTGAGAGGGAGTTCCAGTACATATGTAGCAGTGGTAGTGGAAGTGTCATGGGCAGCAGTACATGGACCAACAATGCAGAGGATGTGAGGCAGCAGGCCAAGCATCAACACAGGTTTCGATGCGGAAAATTAGTGTGACGTTTCTACAGTGAAGCATTGCTAGAGAACATTCCTCACTAAGAGGGAGTGTTGGATTTTGGTAGCATCAGAGGTGCTCTAGCCCTAAAAATTGGTGGAGAGGCTAAGGCGCATGAGATCTCCAAGACCCATAAATCGTTTGGAGAAATTCCACCTGGATGGAGAGATATTAAAATAATTAATATTTTTAATTTAACCCTAAGTCTAAACATAGGAAATAAAATATTAATGTGTATTAATATAATATAGGTGAGAAAGTCCTAAATAATGAGGATCAAGCCAAATCTATTCTTAGTCGTTGATTAGGGACTTAATCTTGGCCGTTGAATCGTCAATGGGAAAAGTATAAGAGGAGGCTTGAGGGTCAATTGGAGATACACCAAGTTGATCAAGAATTCGATTTTATGGGGCAGGGTTTGCTGAGAAATCGAGTTAGTGATCTATTGTAGTGGGGGGCAGTTCGACAGAAGCTTGAGAATACATATCAGAGAGGTAGAGAAAGTGTCAGAGGGACAACACAAAGCCTTGGAGGGCTGACGCGGATGCAACCAGCACTGATGCAAGGGTTAAGTGGGCTAGTGTAGAAGATGTAGAGGGCCAAGAGGCTGATGCAGAGGCAGTAGAGGCTGTGTAGAGGCTAGCAGAGTTGACATTGGGCTGAAGAGGCAGAACTGAGAGATTTTTCATGGGTAGACAGGGATCCGAGAGGCAGACGCAAAGTAGAAAAATGGTGACGCAATCCCTGGATGATGACACAGTTCCAGAGAGAAGCTTGGATAAGCTTTCGCTTTCTAGCTAAGGAACTATCAAAGTTTTTGTGGGATCAATCATCCAGTTGCTGATCAGCTGGAATGTGTCTCCGAGGAGAGGTACTTATGCCAAGGAAATTCTCTTAAGGGTGAGCCATTGATGGCACCTTAGTTGTATTCAGAAACTGAATAATAAATAAACCCTCATATTTGTTGTACCGGTTTTCCTGCATTAGGTTTTTCCAGGGACGATTGTCCAAAACTAACGGTGTCCCTTGTGTGATTGTCTTAGTTATTTCAGTTGTTGATCTGTATATTTGTTGAGGCTTCATTTGTGTTTATTTCAGTATTTATATTTATAAATAGCTTGTTAATGGAGAGAACATGTAGGAGATAATAAACCAAATAATGTAGTAGGGATTTCTGATGTGTCAAACTTAGAAATTTCAACTACAAGTTCAGCAAAGAAAATCAGTGCCATCAGACGCTGGACAAAGAAAGGCATGCTAGCTAAAATTGATGACAACGAGTTTAAGGGATATTCAATCCGTGCCTCTACAAAACAACATGGTATTGCTACCTCTAACATACATTATTGCATAAATGGGTTGACTAATACAAAGTGTAGAGGGCTTGTTAGAGTTATGACTAAATAGGAGGAGGAAGAGATGGTTGAGTGGTGTAAGGAGATGGCCCAATTGAGACATGGGTTAGAGATTATACAACCTAAATCCACCATGGCTCAAATCTATTAGGGGAGGCCAAACCCATCCAAAGATGGGTTTCCTGGTAAATCATGGTGGAGTGGGTTTAAAAAAAGGCATTCGGGCCTTGTGCTAAGTATAAGTGAGGGCCTTGACATAGACAGGGCTTTAAATGTATGCCTGCAATTGTGTCCAAGTTCAATAACACTCTTTCTACTAGATATAAGCAACACTCATATGCCCTAGACCATATATGGAACTATGATGAAACATTCTTACAGGAAGGAAGGAATTGTGGTATGTGAGTAATTGCCAAGAGAGGGAGTAGAAATGTACCTAAGATTTTTCCTAAGAGCAGGGAGTGGATCACTATTCTTTGTTATGTCAATGAAATTGGTTCTTCAATCCTAGGATTTTATCTATTCAAAGGTAAAAAACAACTAAAAACTATATACATAATTGTGAACCAGGGGCATGCATGGTTGCACATCCCCATGCATGGATGACAAAGGAACTATTCCTGAATTGGCTTTGTCACTTTGTTGCATTTGTACCAGGTAGTGTCTCGTTTGAAAACAAACACCTAATAATTTTAGATGGCCATGGAAGCCACATGGTTGTGTAGACAATTGAGGAGGCCAACCATTTGGCATTGACCTATTAACATTGTCGGCTTATACCACTCACAGATTGTAATCCCTTGATTCACAGCATGTTTGGGAATTTCAAGAACTATTTCAGGGTCGAGTGAGCTTCGTGGATGGAAAAGAATCTAGGGTTGGAAGTAAAGAGGTTTGAGCTAACTGAGATTTCAAGTAAAAAAATTAAAAGGGCTCTCACACCTTCTAATATCAAGGCTGGATTTAGGAGGACTAGTATATGGCTACTTAATGTTGATGCTCTTATGCATGATACTGGTTATAGCCAAGCATTTGATGTGGAAGGTCAAGAAGTAGAGAACTTACAAGACCATGTTGATGGTAAAGAAGATGTTGATGTTGTTGAAGATATACTGTCCCTTTTTGAAGGGCACTTCTATGGTGATGATGATGAACATGTGAGTGAGACACAGTTCAATCATGAACCAATTGTAAATATCATGGAGGTTGTCACACCCATTGAACCATCGACCAATTCTTCATTTGATATTCCATATGAGGCAGTTGATCAAGTGAATGAAAATGCAAACTTGATTTCAAATGCTAATGCAACATGATTGAACAATGAGAAATTAAGCATGCCAACCCAAGTAAGCCCACCATCATGGTTGGGAGAGGCCATGATGCATATCAACACACATAATGTGTCTACCACCAATAAGGAAAGCATGGGCATACTTTCACAACTATTAGAGTTGAACACCAAAATTGTTCATTACTTTTTGGACAATGGATCACTAGAAGAGGAGCCTATTCAGCATGAAGTACCTAAAGAAGACAAAAATGGGGGCTAATAAGTTATCCTAGAGGTTCAAATCCAAGTGTTAGGTCCTGAGAAGCATGGGACATCAAAGCAAAGAATACTTGGTGCATTCCTAAAGATACCAGTAGAGGGAGTGGAGGCCTCATCAAGGCACTCAACATCATATTCTCTTTGTTTGGGGAGGAGTTCATAGTTGCTCACATATGAGGATTATATGAAGTTATTGTTTGATTCTGAATGTAAAGAAAACGAAATTTAGGAATCTAAAAAGAGAAAGAAGGATTTGGCCAAGGAAAAGAGAGTTGCAAGGATTGCAGTAGCATAAGTTCGAGCAAAGGAAAGGCTGGAAAGACAAAAAACAAGGGAATATAAGGAACATCAAAAACAATTAGCAAGGCAAGAGAGGGAGGCAAGAAAGGTTCAACAGGTGTTGGAAAAAGGAGGAAGGGTGACAAGCGGGGAAGACTATGGTCCAAGCCAATTTGAGGCAAATAGGATGATGTCCAACATGTTGGACCACATTGCAGAGCACACACCATCATACTAAGACCTGATTAACATCATACTCCCTCTCTATCATCCAAGGGTTATGCCCACCTCTTATACCCGTACCAGTGCAGGTTTAAATCCTAACTGTGTTTATATGACACCTGCACTCAGTGTTGGGGTTAGTAACACAAGTGGACACTTGGGCTACTTAGTACCTCCATGGCTACAAGGAGTAAATTGGAGTCAAGCTTATGGAAACATTCAGGCACATTCTAATCAACCAATCTTGGTTAGTACACAATACTTGGGTCAGGCAGGCAACTCAACAATTTTGGGCAATTTAGGAAATGGAGGCCATCAAACATAGGGGTGGCATGACATAATTTTTGTAACCACATCGCAATGTAAATTTTGTAAGGATGAAATATGTTGATTGGTTTAATAGTATAAGCTACACTTCTACACATTTAAGGATTATCTAGTTCATTATATTGAGTATTGCAAATGATAAAAAATACCATTCTTCTACACAGTTACATATAGTTTTAATTGATTTGAGAATGTTTGTTAATGGTCATGTTGGGAATCACGATTGTCGTTAGACCAAAACCCGCAGGTGTTAGTCAATTATCGCATCGCTAGAGATAAGGATCCATGAGAGGTGGTTAGTCTATTTCGTTAAACACGCAAGGAGTGTTGGTTTATCCAATGTCCAACAATCTCCCCGCCAAAGCGAGCCGAGTGCATATCGAACTCGTAACCTACGCTCTGGTACCACTTGTTGGAAATCACAATTTTCGTTAGACCAAAACCGGCAGGTGTTAGTCAACGATCCATCACCAGAGATAAGGATCCACGAGAGGTGGTTAGTCCATTTCATGAAACATGCGGGGAGTGTCGGTTTATCTAATGTCCAACAAGTCATTGTGATGATCAAGGAACAAAGGTAGATGAACTGAATTCAAGAATTTGAACTTTGTTGGGATAATATGATCTGTAGGTAATTGAGCTCTGTTCGGATAATTTAATCAAATTTAGATAAACTAAATTCAATAATCTGAACTCTGTTGAATTTGAATTTGAATTCTAATCTGAAAATTATTTTTATTTCGATGTGAGCTTTTTATGCTTTTTTCAATCATCAATTTCTTCTCTTTTATTTAGATAAAATCACTAACTCTAAAGCATTGAATCATTTAGTTTAATGTTTTCCTTGGAAGCTTTAGTTTATGGTTTTGTTAGGAGTCAGTAACAACAACATTTTTAGGCATCTTATTGCTAACCATATTTCCTAGTTTGAATCACCCAGTTCCATACAACAACATACAAGCATGTGTGGATGCATTAAGTTTACCTTTATGGGGAAATAAGGTAAAATACTAAAATCTAAAGCCCTAAAGCTAACTGTAAGCACCTTCTCCGATGAATTTTCAAGCACTTTTCTTTGTTGTAATCACATATGGTGTTTATATCTCCTTGTCACATAATTTTTTGGCCATGAAAAAATAGAGAGACTTCCAAACCTTTCTTTGGCACCACAAATATACAACTCACAAGGCAAGAATTTAAACCATTAGGGGAGAGACGAAATTACCCGAATTGGAAGGAGGGAGGGAGGGACTAAAGACAGTGAAGAAAATTGCATGTATTTAGGTAGTTTTTAAATTTAAATCTAACAAAAAAATAAACAAGCTAACAACATTTTACTGCTAACAATTTAAGTGCATTATAGTGTTGACAACTGCTAACAATTTAAATGTATTATACTACTGACAACTGCTAGCATGTTAAATGTATTATATTGCTAACAACTGCTAGCAAATGTTAACACAAATTATTATACTCTCAATTACACTGGTAACATAATCATAATCTAATCAAGTACCAATCATAATCCAAACTACTGGTAACTTGTACCCGCCATACCCTCCATCACAAAAACCCAAAACTCTAACTCAGTGAAACAATATGCCAACATAACCACACGAAATCAACTTCAAACTAGTATCATATCAACTTGAAAAGAAAAAAATCGCCCAAACAATCTTAACAAGATCATAGCCAGGCCAATTAGCAACACCAACAGCACCAAGAAACTGGAATGCACCACCAAATCCGACCACAATGTCAGCGGGCCAACTTGAAAGATCTAGATAAGACCAGAGATCTAGGATGATATGAGAATTTTACATAATATTTTACAATAACTGGCTTTGCCACCTAAGGCTTGACTGACGTCTTCATGAGAAAGTATGCCAACCATAAACAGAAATACTACACATTGCCCATGTCAATATTAAAATAAGTGACAATAACCCTTATCACATATAGAGCAGTATAATATATGAAACTCCAAAATTGAGTGCACAAACAGAATAAATTATGACAACCTGAACATTAAAACACCAAAATAACAACACATTTGTGCCTTGCTTATTTTCAATTATATTCTATAATTTTTTCAGACTTTCATGAAAACAATAAGATATATGATATATCATGGATTAATTCCACATGTTTAAAGTTATTGTAAAGATATTTAACCCTGTTTACTTACAAAGTTTCAATCAAGACCATGATTTGCTAGATTCCTTTATTCTTAAGAGATTCGAAGTTGAATTACTTTACCCCTAAGAGTGAATTCAAGCACATACTTAAAATATTAGCTATTGTCCTCTAGATAGTAGGATTTAAGGCTAGGTTGAAATTATAACAAAGTTATAAGATGCCTTGGTGCCTCTTGTAGCTGAGGATACCTCTAGGAGAGAATACAAGAAATTACTACAACATCATAAATGGCGTCACTGCTAGGGATGCATAAAGGAAGAATTTCCTTGGGGAGAATGGTTGTATTATGTGTTTGAAGTTGTGAAGCTACACAGGATTGACTTAAAAGATTCACTTGGCGACTCCATTGGGAATAAATATGGCTCCAAAGAGACACACAAGATCAAACCCTATTCTCACATACATAGCAGTATAATACACCAAACCCCAGCACTGAGTGCACAACCAAAATAAATTATCACAACAAGAACACTAAACACCAAAACAACAACCATAATAAATTATCACAATCATTCAGCCTTCCTCTATTATCCAACAAATCGGCCTCAAAAAGGCATTTTTGTTGCACAAATGACTCCACAAATAGAGTATTCATGCTTCAAACCCCACAATTTACACAAACCCCACAATTTACACAAAACCCACAAATTACACAAAACCAACACAACTAAAAGTGTTCAAACACAAAAGAAGATAAGATGAACAAAGGCACAATAATCTACCCTGTTAAATGTGTTTAAAAACATAGGTAGATATAGGCTGGTAGGACAGTGTCCTACCTTTTAGGTCTCATTTCATCGGCTTCATCCATGCCAGCGCAACGCAGGAACCAAAGGTGCTCCATAAACCATAGCTCCAACTACAAATCACACAGTGACCTATAATATAGGCCTGCCATGGGGTTAGACATCCAAAAATTTGCATAAAACAAGAAAAATTCTCCATTGTAGCTCAGAAACTTACTCTTTTACCTCATAAAACCCTTTGGAGCACGAAACAACAATAAGCAGTATTGAGTCAAATTAAAACTTCCATACGGACGAACACAGGCAAATACCCAGGCCAATACACCATACGGGGAAGAAAAAACAGGCCAATAAACCAGACCAAACTCCAGATAACAACCTCACAACCTCTCGAACAAGCATTAGAAATACCCCATAACTCGCTATCTACAGCACCAAGGACATGTATGGCTGTGAGCGGTATTACAGCAACGCTGTAGAAGTACCCGAGACCAAAAATGCACAAGAAACAAGTCCGAACAGAATAGGGCAATGATTGAATGAAGACTCGAACAAGTGACCATCAGGTTAACCTAATTCACCCTAAACTGGTTGAACCGGTCACCACATATGAATGATAGGTGTCTGCAGGTGGAGGAGAGGTATCATACGACACCTCAACAAGTTGAAGTGGCATCGTTGAGCTCCTAGTTGGACCCATTCAACTAATGGCGTCCCCACCCCCATTCAAAATCACATTTTAAACAACAAAAAATTACAATCTCACTCAAAATTATATCACCTATTTCCAATGAAAAAAATAAAAATATCAATTAATTAGGTTGTGTCTGTCAATTAGTTAGATGAATGACTAGATTATTTGAGTATGGGCTTATACCTATCATAATTGTGATAATTTCCATGGTTTTTTTTCAATATAATTAAGTTGCATTTAGCTAGAAGCGGTTATGGTTATGGATATACATGAATTTATGGATACAATTTATTTTCAAATAAGGGTGACTATAATGATTAGAAGATAGAATAAAAATAAGAAAATTGGAAAAAAAATAGTTGAATAAAACACATGTTATTTTAAATTAGTGTAAAAAAAGGTTAGTAAAGAAATATGATACTAACTTGATAAGAGAATGAGATTTTATCAATTTAAGGTTAATATTTCAAAAAAAAAAATCTCTAATTACAAGGAAAACATTTACTTTGTTAATTTAAGTTAAGCTATTACTACTTAGTACTAAAAAGAAGGATATGGAAAAATATATATAGAAGAATATAGAAGAATGCCTATGTTCACTTTGTAAACAAGAAGATGAATATAAGGTGCACTTGATGATACATCCTCCTATATACAAAACAAAAGAGAGAGAAGAAAGAAAGAAAGAGAGAGAGTAAGACACAATGCATTATGAAGATTTCAGCGTTTTATATATCTTGTTGAGTTTGCTAACAGAAAAAATACTAGTTATATTAAGAATGATTCAAAACGCCACTAAAACCTATGACAAGTTGAAGCATCTTTGGAATAAGGAATGTAAAGTACATTATGCAAGTGGTGTTTATTTTTTAATTCTTGGTCCCATGGATGGTACAAATTATTTGTGTATGTAAGTAAAAGTATTTTATTCCATTCTTAATGCTCGTAATGCTTTGTTATTGGACTTCCAATGCTATTGTTTGTTGTGTGCAATTTGAACTATAAGATGTTAAAAACAAATAATGAATTTTCAAAATAGGTGCTACAGTTGAACAATTATCAAGGTATAATGGTTAAATTCCTTGTATTATCATTTGATTTCAAGAATTATTTACATAGCTCTTATGATTGCGACAACTTGTGGCCACTTTTCATAAGAATTTCAGTGATCATTCACACATTTAATGATACATTACATTAACATGAATTTGTCATTTGACTTAAAAAATTAATTACATAGAGATTACAATTGTGACAACTTGTGACCACTTTTCATAAGAATTGTAAGTGATCATTCACATGTTTAATGATACATTACATTAAAATGAACTTATTTGTAGGGTTTACCATCATCTCTCAAGGAAAGACAGGTGTTTTGTGTTTACCATTATTTTGATTTCTTAAAGCAAAGCTAGGGTAGTGTGTGTGTTTTAGAAGAGTGATGGGAACCAAACTCTATTGTTGCATCCCTTTCATTAGTGTAGCTACTCGAAGCTCACTTTCTTCCTACATCTACATTCCTTCTCATGTTCTTCCTTCAATATTTTCTCTTCTTCCTGCCTCTCCTTCTCTTATTCTTCTTTTTTCTCATGCTCTTCTTATTGTTGCTTCCTCGTATTCTCTCCCACCATAGCCACTTTCACGAGAGATGGATTTGCCTTGAATTTGTGGCTTTGTCCTTCTGTTGGACTGTGAGTGACTTTCCTTTTATATTTTATGCTCATTATATTGTGCTCTTCTGAATTCTTTTCTTCCAGAGTGATGTCATGCTTTGGAGATGCATGGGAAGGGCATGCCTATTCACCTAGTGTGCGAGGCGTAGAGGCATTATAACAATTCTTGATATTTTCCTCATTTGACCTAATGATGTTCCTGCACGACCAAGAAAAATGCAACTTGGCACAATGTTTCCTGCAAATTCCCTTAGGATCATATTGATGGTAATCTATAGTACCAAACCTGCAACTTTCCAACTTTGTGACTTTAGCTTTTGTAGCCTCCAGGTTCTTGATTATGTAAGATCCCACTTATAGAGGAAAGGTGGGCCAAGGTACTTTCTTCTTGCTCTACAATATTGCTGACAACCCTGTGGAAAGGTGATAAGTAAGCTCTTGCATGAAAAAATGATTTGTGGCATACCTCAGGAACAAATGAGATGGTCTTTTGCAACCAAACACCCTAATGTAAGTGCCATCTAGTGAGGGAAACAACTTGACAATATTTGATATTGAATTCATTGCCTCTTGAGACATTCAAGGGGTTTCTTCTTCAAATATTAGTCAGTACAAAAATGTGATGAAATGATTAGCCAACTTGTTGATAACTCCTTTGTAACTGCATACTGACAATGATTTGCAATAGATATGGAGAAGAGGCTCTCTAGGTGTCCAATTCTAGCTTATACCAGGAAAATAATTTCGAGCACAACATCATCCAACAAATCGACATACTTATATGACCTTGCTTTCTTACCCTTTGATGGATTCTTGTCTTGGTTTAATTTGATTCTTAGTTGTTGAGCTAAAAGGTCAGACCAATTGAATACTTTCCCATATGAAATGATTTGGCGAAACATGTAAACCCATCCTTGAAGAAAGGATTAAGTGTCCTTCTATCCATAAATCTCGAAACATATTCCTATCATCTATTAAAACATTGTCCAGAGAGATCTAGTCTTATAAGTCTTGTTGGGTGTCTGGAAAAACATAGATGGATATTTCACCCAAGTCTTGATTACTTCTTTGGTGTTCGAATAACTTGTAACAACATAGAAGTGTGAATCGATGTACTCCTCTGGGTGAGGCAAATGATCCATCCATTGAAGACATTGATTCAAATAGGAAGCAAGCTGTCATTTACTGACACTGCTAAGTATCATGCTCTTAGTATCTAGGCCTTGCAGGATCCATTTGATGATATCTGCATAAGGAATAAATGAGAACCTGCAAGTTTCCTTTTGGAAAGTTGATCATTGGACATTGATATACACCTCTCTATCCTCTAGATCTATTGGGTATAACTTAGCGGTAAATGCATCTTTGAAGATGTGCCAATTGATTTCTAAGTCCTTTTCAATGATGAGGTGAGTATCAGAAAGGATAGGAATAATGATTTGATGACTCTCCACCACCAAATAAATACTACTCTCTATTGTTTCCTTTGAGGTTGATCTCTTGGGAGGCACGATGATAACTGCTGAAGAGATGAGCTCAAAACCTGTAATACTTGTAACAAGAGAGGCACTCATGGAAAACAAGTCGTATCAAGAAAATTTGTTCATCAATCAAATATAAACCAGTAAAAGACTGATAAAGGAGAAGGATTGCATAGTTATTGAGCTACAGGAGGCAAATTTAGCTTAGAGATTACACAATGTGCTATGAAGAGAGGGGTTGTACAATTCTAGCAGTTAAGGGAGGAACTTGAGAGTTGAGATTGCGCAATGTGCAATCTCATTTGGGAAGGAGAGGGAAGAGACTATGCATTGCACAGTCTTAGTGCCCAAGGCTGAGGAATGAGGCCTAGAACTTCGCAATTCATAACTAGGAAAGCTAGTTACTGTGTACTGCATAGTCTCAGAGGCCACGGAAGTGAGCTTGAGGCTTAAGTATGCAAAATGCGCAATTGGAGATGGGAAACAACTGCTGAACATTGCGTAATTCTGCTAAGGGGAGAGAGAGAGAGAGAAATCTTGAGATATGATGTTGCGGCAAGAACAAGTCTAGATTGACCTTAGGATATATTAGATCAGTGAAAATCATGGCCCAGAAAAGATCATGTAAAAAGAAAAACAAGCATGTATACAAAGCCCCTATAGCAATAATTACTCTTAAGAAAAAAGTAAGAAGGTGATGTGACACTTGTAAAAATTGAACGAAAGATCTAAGCAACACTTGTACAAGCTAATATTTATAGAAATGCCAGCTACCATGAAATGAAATGGGAAAAATAGCACTCATAGAAGCAAAAGTGACAGAAAAATGAGCAAAAAGCGACACATGAGAAACTTAACCAGAAAAGCAGTGCAAACCATATCGAAATCTTCTTGATCTCGTGAGGAAGGCTAGAGATTCAAATTTAAGTGTGAAAATGAGCTTTGACAACCACTATTATATAGATTTCACCTCATGGGGCTAAGGTTAGGGTTTCTGATAGACATGCCTAAAATTAAGGGAGCAATGACACTTGTCATCTATATCAGAATAGGAAGTTAGTGCCACATGTCAAACACTAATTATGCACGTCCTATTTTCTAGGGATGTGCATTAGCTTACTTTGGGAAAATACACAGTCTCACTGGCAGAAGGGACTGCATAGTTCCCAACAATAAGGGATTGCACAATCCACTGACTCAGTGAACTCCACAGTTCTAGTTTCGAGGGAAATATTGCATAGTTTGCAAGCTCAACGACTGCCAATATTCAAGGTTGAATAGTTCTAATCCTCAATATATTGCACAGTTGGAAAGCTCAATGGATTACACAGTCTTTAGAGACAAGGAATTGTGCAGTTCTAAGAGTCAAGACTGGTAGTTGGTACAATATTAGGAGAAAAGTTGACTTGTGTTTTAGAAGATGTTTATTTGTCGTTGACAAGACTTACTCATCATCAGGACAACAAGTTGGGAGATTTGAAATGGATTTAGTATCAGGTGGATTTTAAGAAATCTGAACAAGATACTCAAATTTCTCCTTCATAAAATTCCAATAAATGTCCTCCTCCAAAAATTCATAACAAAAATGAATGAATTGATCGTGAAAGTCTTAAATAGATTCATTCAAAATGGGTCCTATAAGTTATCTTCATTCTAAAGTGTTCAAGCACGAAGAGGTAAATGAAAATGAACATAATGATATACATGAAGCATGTGATACTCAAAGACAAATTGAGGAGATGTAAGAGAGAAGAAAAAGCACATCAGTACAACCAGATGATAACATAGTTCATCCATGATGGAGTACGTGTCCTGACCCTACTCCAATGATGACGAGGTCGCTTTATTGAGTGCAACAAATGAATAATGAGTATATATATATCTTTGTCAAAACAAGAAATAACTCTCTCGATGATTAGTGATGTCTCTCCTACAAAGAACTCTCACTCAAAGTCATCTCTACAACAAGAAAAAGAAACTTAAATTGGACGTGCTCACAAACATAACATTAGTTCCATGAATCCGTTGCTCGGATTCAAAATATACTCAACATCATCACCATCATCTCATGAATCTAAGATAAAAAAAAATATCTACATGAACACTTTCCAATGAAGTGTCGATACTACGTTATCTCAACTTGCACCATTTGAAGATCAACTGCACATCATTCACTCAAATGAGAAAACAAACATCTGTAGATGAATTCCTTATGAGAAATAATTCCTTATTATTTTGATTATATACTCAACTATGTTTTACTTAGGCCTTCCAGTCCCTCACTCTATAATTCTCATCTCAAAAGGCATGTGTAAAAAAGTACAATGGAAAAACTTATAGCTCTGTGTGCAAGGGTACAAATCCACTGATTACAAACTTTGCAATAAAATGAAAACCATTTGTGCCTTTGTACACCGTTTGCTTCATATTTTTTGCTGGAGGATGAATAGGTTAGTGGTCAGACACCATTATGGCTCTGAGGATGACTTGCTCAAGACATCCATCTATGAGCCTCAAAATTAAAAACTTACTCTACCGTCATGCTCAGAAGAGTAAAAAACCCCTGTCTAGGCTCTTCTTGTGCTCAAAAAGGCCTTAGGATGACCAAATTATCGTCATTTGTCCAAAAGGCACTATAAATTGTGCTAAAAAAACCTCTGGTCTCACATCCCATTCAACAAAATGGGCCTAGCCTGACTGGTTGGGCATATGGGTTGTTATACAACAGGTCTAGGGTTCAATCCTCCACACCTACTGGTAGTTGTGTTGGTTTTTAATATATATTACAAAAAAAAAAATCTAGTCATTGCCCCTTGCCCTTGGTTCCCGCATGCAATTATGGGACTGGGGGTCATGGCCCACCCGACGCCCTCGCCTCCATTGCATCAGGTTACATTGCATGTAATATAATCACGGGTCATGTCGTTCGGGTGCATCCATCATCTCACTCACTACTCCTAACCGCCGAATCGTTAAACAATAAATATGGTTTGTGCCCTTTATATGTTAAGACTCATGGCATGGTGTAATAGTAAGTCGATGGATTGTTACGTGAGAGGTTGTTGAAAATGCAACAAGAAAAGCTAAGTTTGACTTTGCCTTGGTCAAACTATATTAAAATTCAAATTTCTATTTTCATCATAAATCTTGGAGGTAGTTAACTGAGGTGACATGGCACTTTTCATGCTATTAACTCAGTTAATTCGAGTAGGGGAACCTTGAGTTTAGTTTAGTATGATTGATTTCTGATTCCTAGCAATATATTTTAGTTAAATTAAGTTATGGTCAGTTAAACTAGTTCTAACTGCTAGAGTAACTAGTGGAAGGTCCAAGTGTGGAAGTATAACTTTAGCTAACTGAGTGATTAACCAATTAACTAATCAATCAGCCCAAAATAAAAAATGCATGCAGAGAATTCAGGTTACCCAGTTGAGATAGAGATTGAAAGGCATTGTACTATCAGTTGTAGACTATTTCGAAGTGTACAGGTGGTGCATGCAATCAAAGGATCAACATAGAAGGATTGCACAATTCCAATTGAGTATTTTCCTAATTGATAGGAGCTTAATTCCTCAGGGAACAAGGCAAGGAAATAGGAGCTTGGTAGGCTAGAAAATTGGTTGTGTTAGCCAGATTCAGTCAGTGAAGTAGAGAGAAATACTATATAGGTGCAGGTTGTGCTCAGACTGAGCAGGCATGTGTATTCATATCTATTTTTTGATTAATGAAATAAAGATAGGAAGGGGTTTTGAGCAGTTTCATTCCCCTAGACAAATCTTTGTGTATGTGTGTTGAATCTTGATGCATGTTTATGATTTTTGTTGTTGGTCATGAATTGATTTCTGTAGATGACTAGAGTAGATTTGAGTCTTTTGTTTTAGTAAATTACATGAGCATTTTTTAATCTACATTAAGTTTCTACATGGTATCAGAGCAAGATTAATAGTAGAGAAGATAATTCAAAGTTGTCATTACAGGAGGATCAACTTTGCAAGGTCAATTTTTCAGAGCTAGCAGGGTGGATTTCTATGGACTAAGACTCGAGTATACCCTTGAGGGAAGCTCGAATTATGTTGTTTAGAAGGACCACACAGAGCGAATACTGGAAGATATTGGGTTGAAGGAATTTGTTTATAATCATATCCCAAAACTGACAACAACTAATGCGTAGATTATAATAGAATGGAAGAAGTGTGTATCCAAGGTGAGGATGATCGTATTGGAAGGAGTAGGAGACCATATTGTCTCTAATGTCCACGGGAAAGAGACTTCGTATGCAATGTGGCAAACATTGACAGATTTGTTCCAGAATAGTAGTGACGATAGGAAGCTGACACTCAAGGATAAGCTTTGAAATATCAAGATGCAAAAGAGTGACACAATACCACAATACCTGAGTAGATTCACACAATGTCATGATGAACTTGGTAGTGTTGGTGTTACGGTTGTAGAAGATGATATGGTAAGCCTAACACTTCTTGGCCTTCCCAAGAGCTAGCACAACTACCAGGATTCGGTGAATGGAAGGGAGAAGCTACCAAATTGGGAACGCCTATGGTCTGATTTGGTGCAAGAAGAATTAAGGCAGAACACCACAGACGAGACTTCATCCAAGTGTGAGGATGAGGAGAACTATGCCTTGGATGGAAAAGCAAAGAAAGGGAAAGGGAAGAAATCCCAATCCAAAGGAGAATTTGGTCAAGGGGGCAAGAAGAAATACTTGTCCAAAATCAAGTGTTTTCACTATCATGAAGTTGGTAACTATGCAACTAAGTGTCCACACAACAACGCATGCAAGAAGCCCTTAGGAGGAGTGGCAAGTGTAGTTTTAGCTTCACTATTAGAGTTGGACTTCACCCTCATTGCATGCATGGAAAGCACAATGATGGGGTGTGTGTGGTATCTAGATAGTGGTGCCTCATTCCACATGAAGGGGAACAGAGAATTTTTTAGTGACTTGGATGAGAAATATTCCCAGATGCACATCGAGATAGGACTGTTGGAAATACTGAGAAGGGGGTGAATCAATATTTCTTTTCAATTGTTATTTTTACCAGTTAGATCACTTATATTTAGAACACAAAATGAAAAATAATAGAATAAATACATTTATTAATTTCTTCTTTACACTAAATAAAGTACAATAATAATATAGGGCTCCAACCCTAGATGAATGCTCCAATATTCAATCTCCCAGGCTCCAACTTGTATTTTTCCAAGCACCGACTTGGACTTCCAAGGCTCCAACCCTAGATAAAGGCTCCAATCTTCAATCTCCGAGGCTCCAACTTGTATTTTTCCAAGCACCGACTTAGACTTCCAAGGTTCCAACCTTGTCAATTTTGGGGCACCAACCCTATATCTGGTTCAGGTTTCGACCAGGTTCCTTGAAGACTCTGATTCTCTAGGTCTTCAACCCTATCCTCCAAGGCAGCAACCTTGTCTTTTCAAGGCTCCAACCTATTGGGATCCAACTCTCACTTTACTTGGTTAAGATGTATTTGGTTATTCTTCACAGCTCCCAATGTCTTCTTCAACAAGCCCTTTCAATCTTCAACTATGCCTTCACTTATTCTCCATGTCACATCATCAATGACAACCTTGTTCTTCACATGAAGGTGTCACGACTTCTCTTCATTGTACCCAAGAAAATTCTCCAAGTCAACTCATGATGACATCAATGATGCATCATGGTCTTCAATGTTATCTTCAAGACAACTCACCAAATACCCACTACAAGTCTGCACAATTCTATAAGGTTCTTCCATGACTTGTTGCATCCACATGTTTGCAATCTCAGTTCCACATTCACTGTATAGGTTTGTCCTAGGATATAAGTGTTAAGCCTTTGTAGCCTTCTTCCCAACCCAAATCATTGTTAATAGAACCACATACTTGTTCTTGAGGTCCACACACTACTTCAACCTATTTCTGTAGCTCTTGAAAAAAGTCTAAGCCACCACAATTGTATACTTGTGATTCTCCACTCGTTAACAACCTTTAGATCCGAGCTTCTCAACACGAGTTAATGCACTGAGCTACAAGTCTGGACATGTCACTAGTATATACAAAAAATCGAGGTATGTACTCAACAATTCTGAGGTATGGAGCCACCCAAATCTGAAGTGCTATAGGTGGTATGATGTTTAGTTTCACTTATTCCTTTTCGTTTTAGCATTAGAGATAACCCAACACCAAATTAAGCCAAACAACCTCTTGAGTTCATGAGATGTGAACTCACATTAACTTTCTGTCTTCTTGTCATTATTTTCACCGAAAATGTTACTTCTTCACCGAACTATTACTTCATTTCTTTTCCAGTGCGTATCACAACCGAATGATCTTGGCTTTATGTTCTAGCTTTTCCCTTTGTATCTTTGTTCTAAGTTCACAAGCTATAGACTTCTCCTTTTTAATTGTTGACCAAGAACTATTTCCAAACTATCTCGATACATTTTATATTAATACGACTTTGAAAAGTGGAACCGTCACTAGTGAAGGAGAAACCGACCTGAGATTGAAGCAAGCTCACTTACAAATTAGTGGAGCCAACTAATATTAAACATGTAATACGTCCAACGTTCAACTTATACATCTAGTGTCAAACGTGTAATTTGTTCATCAGTGTAATGCATTGTTTTGGAAATATTTTGTTATGCAACATCCATTATGTGAAGTCCAATTACTTGTATGCAACGTCCATTATGTGACTAATATGATGAGAGAATTACGTATAGATTGGTGAAGCGTTCACATATATATGTAAATATTTTATATGCATTTATTTTCATTTATACAATTTTTCTTTTGCTTTTTATTATCTTGTATATATTTTTATAATTATGGTTATAATTTATGAATTTGGCGGGGCATATGGTTTTAGAGATTTAGGAATTTAGGGCTTAGAATTATATGTGATTTAATTGGCATATGTATTAGGGAATTTTAGGGAATTTTAGGATTTTTTAAGAAAGGGATTTTAGATTAGGGTTTTCATGCTAGGATTTGCTAGCCAATTTTTGTTCATGAGACAACTAGGGTTTAGGGCAAGGGTATCATCTTTAATAATGCTAGGGTTTTCTCTTTGGCACTTAGGATTTGCAATCATATATTATAGTTTTCTAGTATGCTTCAGAACGGCTAGTCATGATCCTAGGGTTTCATCAATCATACTTAGGGCATCATTTTTAGGATTTTCAGGCCATTATGGTTAGGACATAATTAGGGTTTTATCCATATTTGAGAATACCATATTGACATCAATGAAAACTTCATTAACAATCTCCCCCTTTGTCATTGATGGAAATATTCTTTCCCTTCCAACATTCTCTCCCCCTTTGACATCAACGGAAAATGGGGTGCTCAAGTACTCCCCTTGCCAAGCTACTTCTTATCAATAGTAGTTATTCATAGGTATGTTACTCCCCTTGTCATGGTGCTCTTCCTTCTAGAAATGTGGTCCATGATAGATGTGTCTACATTTCTTCATGTGATGAACCAACTCCACCCGTTTGCATAAAATCCTCTAGCTCAAGAAATAATATTTTCTTAGTGATCAAATGGAAGGGATCCTCAACAATAGTCCATCGGATGAATAAGGTATCGTGTTCTTCAATAGAGTTGCTCTCAAGAGATGATCTATCAAGGATGATTGTCCATGTGTGACTCATCAAATGTTTCATAGTGCCCTTTCACAAATAGCTTCTGCAAGAATAATCAAGAACCAAAAGCTCCCCTAATTGTATGCATGGTCTCTTTTTTGGCAGAGTCTCACCAAAAAATACTTGGAATATCAAGTATGACTTCATCAAATCAACTCAAGAAAGCACTCTCTCGATGAGTGTTGATGTCTCTCCTACAAAGAACTTTCACTTAGAGTAATTTCTACAACAATACAAATAAACATAAACTGTGTGCGCTCACAAACATAGCATTAGGTCCATGAATCTCCTGCTCGGATTCAAAACATACTCAACATTATCTCATGAATATGAGATAAAAAACTATATACATGAAAAATTTCCAATGAAGTGTTACTACTACCTTATCTCGACTTGCACCATTTGAAGATAAACTGAAAATTGATCACTCAAATGAGAAAAAAGACATCCATAGATGAATTCCTTGCAAAATTTCAAGTATTTTGAGTATATACTCAAATATGTTTTTCTCAGGCCATCCAAGTCCTCTCTCTGGAATTCTTGTCTCAAAAGTCATCTATAAAAAAGTACAATGGCAAAAATTATGTCCTTGCATGCAAAGGTACAAATCCATTGATTACAAACTTTACATAAAATGGAAACTCTTTGTGCCTTTGTACAACAACACCTTCATCTTTTTCAATGGAGGATGAACAGGTTAATGGTTAGACACCATTATGCCTCTGTCAACAACTTGCTCAAAACATCCATATATGAGCCTCAAACTACAAAACTTACTCTACCATCATGTTCAGAAGAGCTAAAATCCCCTGTCTAGGCTCTTCTTGTGCTCAAAAAGGCCTTAGGATGACCAAGTTATCCTCAATTTTCCAAAAGGCACTTTAAAATGTGCTACAAAATCCTCTGGTCTCACATCCCATTCAACAAAATGGGCCTAGCCGGACTAGTTGGGAATGTGGCCTATTATATTGCAAGTCAGGGTTCGATCGTCCCCACCCACTAGTAGTTTTGTTGGTTTTTAATATATATTAGAAAAAAATTTAATTGGGTCGTTGGCCCTCACTCTTTATTCCGGCGTGCAGTTACGGGACCAAGGGTCATGGCCAACTCAACGCTGCCTCTATTCCGCGGGGTCACATTACATGTAATATAGTTGTGCGCTAAGCTAGTCAATGCACCTGTCGACCCGCCCACTACTACTAACCAACAAATCGTTAAACAATAAATATGGGTTGTGCCCTTTGTATGTTAAGACTCATGGCATGGTGTAACAATATGTCAACAGATTGTTATATGAGAGGTAAAACAATCGATCCCTATCAAGGTTCGTCTCATAAATTTTTGTCTAATCCGATGGGCCATTTGGCAGCCTCTCATAGGGCCACGTGGCACCCTCTGATTGGCCCATGTGGTGGCCTATGATTGGCCCATGTGAAAACCATATGCCTAGTCACTTGATGATGTTAGCACCACATGGATTCCTACAATCGGTCCACTTGCCTACAAGTACAACACAGTCATCATCCACATCAGTACCATATTGCCACTTGTCATCCACTAGTTGGTCAACCCTATCCAATCAATGCTAACATTATTAGACACATGTCACATCTGTATAGTGCCACATCATCCGTACGAATGCCACATGGCAAAATTTATTGGTCCATTTAGCAGTCCAAAAATGCCAAAACCGAGTGACACATGGCAACATATCATGCTCCCACATCACCATGTTGATGTCATGCTGACGTTAGTAGTACATACTACCACATGAAGTCAAACTTTCATTTTGACATTTTTCTAGTCAACCCTAAAATTTGACTTGCAATAACTTTCACACACCAACTCGGTTTGAGCCTGTTCAATTTGCATTGGATTGAAAATTTCAAGCTCTACAGAACGAATCCATTTACAAGGAATTTTGAGATAGTCAATTGTTGGGCGTTCAAGGATCCACCTAGATCATTTTTACATTTCATGTATAAGAATTTATCTGTGGTAAAGTCTACTTTCTTATCTACCTATAGTCTGTAGCAATCATCTCGCTCGGGAGTACCAGATCTTAGATCAGGAAACAAATCCTTATAACAAAATTGGCAACTTCACATATATGAAGGTTATTGCAGCATATATGGAGGTTACTACAATAGATCTAAAGGTTAAAAAAACAAATTTAAAGGTTGCAACTACATATATAGATTTACAGTAGGAAAATCTTATAGATATGAGTTTCCAATAGACAAATATAGTGCAAATCTAGGTATAGAGCAAGCAAATCTTGCAAATCTAAGTGATTAGTAGCCAAATCTAATGTAGATCTAGGTTTACAACATGAAAACCTTATAGATCCGAGTGACTAACATATAGATCCACTAATATATATTTCAAAATTTGAAATCTACACTATGAGGGTTAATTTATCCTTAGGTTTCTAGATTCGTTAATTATTGTGTTATGTTTATGCATGCAATAGATAAAATATGAAAAATAGAGCACAAAAAATTAAAACTCACAAACCAAAATGAGCACAAGATATGATATGGGAAGCCCTTACATGAGAAAACCTAGTTGGAAGGTGAGGATGTGTTTCTCTCTACGTTGCTCTCTCTTTCTCCAAATAGAAATGGATGCAAGTACAAAGGAGTGAGACTCGTGGCCCATGGTATCCTATAATGCACAAACTCTATATGTTTTCTCTCTCTCTATCCACTCTTTGTTGGAAGTAATGCTTCTATGTCATGTGTAGTTTTCATTGTGAGTTCTGAGGTGTCAGTCAAGAAGTTGTTGATTCTTCTGTTATGAATTGGAGTCATGATCTAGATGTGTTGAAGTCAGTGTGTTATGCCCTATATATTTGTAACTGATGTGATAAATAATATCAAGTGTGATTTGTTGTGTGGAATCAATCTCTCTTTGATCACTCTCCATTTTTCTAACAATGTATCAGAGTGTGTACTAGCTTGAATCTCTAAAGGGAGGGCTAGGAAGATGAGAGAGTCTTGAGTTTTATCACTATGTACATAGATTAGGGTTAGTGTGATGTGTGGAGTGTTTATGTGAGTAAATTTTATTTTTGTGTGTAGAATTGTTCCTTGTGCGTTTAAGTTATATTGGGTCATAGGCTTTATAAAATTGATGCTTCTCGGCCTCCTAAAGCATGACGGGTTAGTTTTGATATTGAACCATCCTATGGACACACCTCCATGTGTTGAACACATGGTCTTCCATTGTCTTCCCTAGCTATCTAGGAAGGCAGTGTCAATACTGAATGTATTCAGAAGTCAATTATACAAGATGACGTCTTAAACAAATAATCAAATTAACCTATAAGATGATGTTCCTGGCTCCACACAATGCCACCAACTTATAACAAATTATACATAATCAAATTATTGATATGTTATTGTGTCATCGTATGCATCAAGAACCACCAATTTGAAAATATGTTAATCTATTCTATAATTGGTTCTTCATTTGATTTTTCACATTACAACATCATAACATACTACAAGTTAGATCACAAACTTATAAACAAACACACAATCAACATGTTCCTCTTCTTAATCCAACATGAAAAGCTCATAGGGTTTCGGATTCTATACATTGACCACTAAGTAGATGTGCATGTATGGTGGTAGATATGGTTTATAGTTGTTATCTCCCACCTTTTCTAGTATCTCAAGGGACCATATCTAGCGTCTCCATGTCTAGTTTTTTCAATTCAAAAACTTTATACTTTGAGGGACTTGATCCCTATTTACTCTTGATAAATCTAGTTAACAAAGAGTTACACAAAGAAATTTTTACATTTTCTTTTTTATAAGTAAATGGTTCTATTTTTTATTTTAAATGTGGATATTAAAAGCTTTTTGTTATAGATATGTTATGCATGCTTTTATATTAAATATAAGTAAATAGTTCTATTTTTTATTTTAAATATGGATATTAAGAGTTTTTTGTTTTAAATATATATATATATATAATATATATATATATAATATAAAATTATATATATATATCGTTTATATTAAATATTAATAAAATATATAATTTAAGAAATATGAAAATTTTTAATTATAGTTACTTTTAGTATAATTGATATAGAGATTTTATTTAAAATAAATATTGAAATATTTTGGTGAAAATAAAAGTAAATTTTTGAAAAAAATAATTGAAATCCTGAGAAAAAGGAGATGTAAAAAAACAGATGTGCTGCTCGGTAATGGTGAACAAGAAAATAGGTAGACATCTGCAATTAGAAAAAGTTGTGGATAAGAATTCTACCATGTGAAGAAATCTTGTGGATGTACTAAGAAATTTTTCAAAACTTTATTACATGCTATCAACTCTCTAATTAAAAAAAAAAAGAAATGTCATGATGGTAGGACCAGGTTGGTCTTCCACTACTAAAGAAATATTACGATTGTGCAGCGTTCTTCAGAGTAAAACAAATCAAATAGCATCGTGTTGTCACGTCGACTCTCCTTATATTTTATATAAGGCATTTTCTGATAGGTGGAAGAGAGCCTAATTTCCATTTCTTTCCATTTCTCCTTTTATCGGTGGGCCTTTTGCAAATGATGGCCATTACGTACTCTTGTCCGGGGGCATCATCAGCATCCCTTGCCAGCTTTCTTTCACATTTATACGGCATTTTCTGATGGTGGAAGAGAGCCTAATTTCCATTTCTTTCCATTTCTCCTTTTATCGGTGGGCCTCATCATCATCCCGTGCCTGCTGTGTTATTATCCATCGATATTCAAAGAATTCAATACATCTAATGCTTTGCTGTGAAGTGGGCCTTTTGCAAATGATGGCCATTACGTCCGGGGGCATCATCAGCATCCCATGCCTGCCGTGTTATTATGCACTGGTTCAAATACCGACAAAATATACCATCGCACTAATTTGTGGCCTCTATAGAGACAAAGTTGGCCTCTATAGACAATGCCACATAGTGGGGCAGCAAGACTTTTGTAATGCTTTTTTGTTGTGGGACCGTCAACTGTAACTTGCCCTTGGGCAGCTGTATGGAAACAACAGTGTAATTTCCATACCACTTTTTTGATCTTCTAGTATATCTTTAGGTTGATTTTTTGAAAATTAAGTTTAAAATTTATAAATTATATAATTGTAGTGTCATGAAATTGTTTTAGTGTAAAAATTATTTATATATTAAAAACATATTTTAAATAATAAAAAATCGCAATCTTGTGAAAATATTTATTCCATTGTAAAGGTAAAAATGTTTAGTGAATAGACTATTTTTTTTAAAGTTGATGCTATGGTGGAGCATAGTGGATATTTTGAACTTTTTGGCATTTTTCACTCAATTTTACTCTAAATCTGGTAGTCATTCTTTAAAATGGTAAAATTGATTTGCGTAATTGGCCTCATTTGAGTGTGTGAATATTTTAGGCTGAATCCATTTTATGTATTCAAAATCACATAATTAAGTTGCATTTAGCTAGATGTGGTTATAATTATGGACATAATTATGGACGTACATGAATGTAATGATACAATGTATTTTCAAATAAGATTGAGTATAATGATAAGAAGATACAATAAAAATAAGAAAACTGGAAAGAAAAAAATAGTTGAATAAAATATAGGTTATTTTGCATTAGTGTGAAAAAAAAACGTTAATGAAGATAAGAGAATGAGATTTTATCAACTTAAGGTTAATATTTCAAAAAAATAAAATCTCTAATTACAGGGAAAACATTTACTTTGTTAATTTAAGTTAAGCTATTATTACTTCGTACTAAAAAGAAGGATATGGAAAAATATATATAGAAGAATATAAAAGAATGCCTATGTTCACTTTGTAAACAAGAAGATGAAGATACATTGCACTTCATGATACATCTTCCTATATACAAAAAAAAGGGAGAAGAAAGAAAGAGAGAGAAAGCATAAGACACAATGCATTATGAAGATTTCAATGTTTTATATAGCTTGCTGAGTTTACTAACACACAAAATAATAGTTATATTAAGAATGATTCAAAATGCCACTAAAACCTATTGCAAGTTGAGGCATCTTTGGAATAAGGAATGTAAAGGATATTATGCAAGTGCTGTTTCTTTTTTAATTCTTGGTCCCATGGACGATACACAGTATTTGTGTTTCTAAGTAAAAGTATTTTATTGCATTCTTATTGCTAGTAATGCTTTGTTGTTGGACTTCAAATGCTATTGCTTGTTGTGTGCAATTTGAACTATAAGATGTTAAAAAAAATGAGTGGATTTTCAAAATAGGTGCTACAGTTGATCAATTATCAAGGAATAATGGATAAATTCCTTGTATTGTCATTTGACTTCAAGAATTAATTACATAGCTCTTATGATTGTGAACACTTGTGAGTCTGTGACAAATTAGTTGCACGCAAATTTATATGAGAAGATCTAGCCTCTAGGAGGTATACCAGCTAAAATCCTGATCCAAATCCCCCTATGGTTGTTTGTGATCCTGAAACATTACTTAGGAAGGAGAGGATTGTGGTGGAAAGTCAAGCAAGTAATATCCCTCTTAGGAGATCTATCTCTTTACCAGAATTTGATTCTCAAATTCCTTTGTCTAAAACCAGATCCTGCTCCTATATTCCCGAAATACTAGTGGATTTATATGTTGTTAGTCCTTATACCCCACTTACAGAAAAAGAGTCTAGTCGAAATATTCTTCAATAGTTTAGTAAACTGAAAAGTTTGGTTAATAAAGTCTATAAAACTACTAAAAATACAGTCTTGTCTCAAAAAACAGGCCCTCTACAAGCCAATTCAATTTATGGTTCTGTCTTCACATCATTTTTGGGTCCTTCATCATCTGTTTCAACATATATACATCCAGTTTTTCCATCATTTGTTGTTTCTGTCACACTGTCCGCTAGTCACCCAACTACTCGGGTAGTAGTAATGGCATCGAGATATGCGCCTCTCATTTTTCCCACTCAGCTTCATGATTTGCCTCTTAATTATGATTAAAGGCTTCCCCAATATGATGGTAAAGGAGAAGTTACTGCTAAGCAGCATATTGATAAGGTTAGTGATTTTGTAGATTTAGCTGAAGTAGACCATGATGATGTTAATGGTTCTGTAGAAGTAGTACCGGACATCGCTTCTTCATTTTGTCCTTTGGTCAGCACTGGTTCTTGTGTGGCAGTGCTGACCACCTACCCTTCAATTAGCTCAATTTGTTCACTAGTTGACACTAGTTTTTGAGTAACGGTGTCCATAATGATGCCTCTAACTATCCCAACAAATTTTAGGATAAGGGGAGAAGATTTTTCTCTTTCCATTCATCTAGGAGAATGGAATTTCCTTGCCCCTTTTGGCAAAGATGCAAGAAAAGGAGAGCGAGGAATAATTTCATCAATTTCCATTCTCTTAATGCTTGTTGACACAGGCCCTCCTTCTTCTTCTATGTTCACGACTATTCTATGCTCCCTTTTTCTCCTTCTGCCTATGCTTATTCCAAATTGTCCTTCTGCCCAGCAACCGACACTGGTTCTTGTAGAGCAGTGTTGACTGCGGCCCTTGTTTCCTCCAAAGGTTCCACATTCATTTGAGCAGGTGGTGTTGGTTCTTGTGTGGCAGCACCACCTACGTTTCCATCCAAAGGTTCTTCATCTGGTTGGATAGGTGGTGTTGGTTCCTGTGTGTCAGCACCACCTACATTTTCAACCAAAGGTTATTCAACTACTTGGATAGGTGGTGTTGGTTCTTGTGTGTCAGCGCCACCTACATTTTCAACCAAAGGTTCTTCAACTGCTTGGACAGGTGGTGTTGGTTCATGTGTGTCAGCACCACCCACATTTTCAACCAAAGGTTCTTCAATTTCTTGGATAGGTGATGTTGGTTCTTGTGTGTTAGCACCACCTGTAATTGCATCCAAGTGTGGTGGTTCTCCTCTTAAATTGGCAATCGACGTTGGTTCTGACGAAGCAGCATTGATGACACTCTCTTCTATCGCCATTGTGTCTATTTCTATTGGGCCAGTAGATGACGCTAGAACAACGTCGTCTGTGGCCTCTTCTTCCGTTGCTAAGTCTTCTTCCTCCTCCCTTGCAGGCAACATGCCTGCAAGTTCTTCCTGCGCTAGCTCGGTGAATTGTGTCCAAGGCATGAAGGTTCAAGATAGAGCATGCACCACCAATAATCTTACTAACACATGATTTGTGAGAACCACTAATGGTTGTGAAGACCGGTGGGCAGACTGCGCTATTAAGTGAATGTTGCTCCATATAAAGTATGTCATGTATAAAGAATGAAACTGTGCATGCTGAAACTGAAGACATGCTAGGAGTTTGAAATGGTATTTAAATAGTGTAGAAAATTGACCTTCACAAGTAACATACCTCATAATAAAATACGCCACCTTAACTAATGGGTATGGTAGAGATTGACAATCATACTCCCTTCCTTTCTGGAACATTGTCTCCCCAACCTACAAAAACAATTCCTGAAACTGTAGTAGAGGAGATTGCCAAGAGAACCATTTATGACCTCCTTGCTGCAACCTGCTAACAATCGAAATAACTTCTTCCATGATAGAAATATCCAACCCACTAACTCTAGATTGATTTCCTTATAGGTTTAATGCAAATTCAACTATGATATCTTCGTCAAATCCTTGTAGCCTCTCAAAATACACATGCCATCCTGCATCCAAGAAGACTTGCCAAACATCTGCATTGCATCGAACCTGCTCTGTGCTTTCTAGTTCATGTCTCACATCCTACACACTCATTCCGCAACGACTCTGTAACAACACTTTGTAGTGAGATCACACTGCCGAGGAGGAGTGCCAATAGGTAGATTTGCATTGAGAGAGTTGTGATAGTGATGGGGTGCAAGTGAGAGTGAAATCTGGGAGGGTAACAGTGAAATATGGAAACATCCATGGCGGATAATGGTAATAATGAGTGGTAATCACTTCGTAGCTTTGGAAAGTGTTGTTCATTATTACAATAGTACTAAATTCAAGTCTCGATGTATATGGTTAATCGTGTGAAGTATGGTGGAAATCATGGAGTGTACACACTTAGCACAAGGTTCAATAATGATAATAACAAGTCATTATTGTAATTTAATTATGGCATATTTTTCATTAATTATAGTACCTCCCCCCAACTAAGGGATGACCATCCTCGGCCATTGATGAGCCCCAAAAATGGACAATTATTTGGGCTCATTCAACCTCCTAAGTTGACTTAATCCACCATTCTCATTTGTTTATTGCATGTTTTTGATTATTTTTATGTTAATAGAGTGAATTTCGTTAGTCATTATGCCAACAAGTCTAATGGGTGCTTTGTGTAGCCTTGTTGGTCAACTTGGAGACAAATTTGAAGGTCTTAATGAGCACTTGGCAGCCAAATTCGTGGGAGAACAAGCTAGAGAATTTGTAGGAAGGTGCCCCCCTCATTTATGGGCCCTTA
>APFE031400802.1:0-23553 GCA_000404065.3 Pinus taeda
AATCTCTCAATTTTCCATTAAAGGCAATAATTGTCCTTGTAAATTTTCTCACATCTTAACTAAGTTTTTCATATTGAAAAATTATTCTTTTATGTAAAATTATTTATATTTTTATTATTTTTCAATGTTGGCAGAGTAATATTTCAATCGCATTTTGCAAACACATGCATTCGTCTAAGAATTCTTTCAACTCTTCAAATAAATTGAAAAATCAAGAGTACTCCTTTTAAAACTACTCATACACCAAGATAGTGGGATTTCTTGAAAATTTTTCATTGTGTATATTTATGTTATTGATTTTTTATTCATCCACTTTGAAACTCCAAAAAAAATTCAACCATTATGTTTAAAAGATATTTGATGAAAAATATCATGTGAATTCAAAATACTCAAAGTCATATGTTACTGGATAAAGGATTCTTTCATGAATACAACATGATCAACTCCACCACTTAGGGACAAATTCTACACTAAATCCGCTTGGGTACAAAATGTGGTTGCATAGAAATTTGCAGAAGGGGTGCTAAGGTTGTGATTTTTGGGACCTAAGGAACTCGATTGAGTGCTTGACATTGACATTCAAATGGGTTAATCCAGGATTTAAGAAACCCTCAATCAATCCCTTAACATGGTTAAATAAAGGCTCGATCTAGCTTTAAGGCTAGATCTAGCCTATAGCTAGATTTAGCTTTAAGGATAGATATAGTCTATATCTAGATCCAGCTTTAAGGCTAGATATAAATTTAATGCTTGATCGAGATTTATGGTTTGATTGAGCAAATTTTTTTTAATTCCATGCCTAGATTCTATTGGCAGAAAATTTTTAAAAACATGGTTCGATCGAGCTCCTAGATAACTGAAGGTTACATTGTTCAAGCCCTCAAACAACTTGATTGAGGGTTCAAAGATTGTTCAATAAAACACTTGAAAGGATTCGATTAAGCTTTTATTTTTCACCTAAAACAAGACTCTCATGCCAAAAAAATATAAACCAACTCTATATGCTCATCCATCAAACATAAAAAATCAAAACATTTTCTTTCAAATTCATGTGCCAATACCATGGGTAATACTACATGCCCAAAAATCCATAACTCATTTCATATGAAACTTATTCATATAACATTATTTTAATTCATCAACTTAATTAAAACTATAAGGATGAATATTATTTAGAATATTCTAAAATCTTCCATGGAAGTTAAATTCTTACTACTCACCTGATAATTATTCATAATTAAATTAAAATTTTGCAAACACTATTGCAAAATCAACCTTAAATATTCTTGTCAATCTAGCACCTAAGATGGGGAAATGACTAAAAAATAATAAGTGTATGACAAAGATATTCTCAAAGCAAGCTCAACTTTGTCTCTTCCACAAAAATCAATTATTTGAAACCTAAAGATTCGCTAAAAAAACACTTAGAAACAAAGATTTGTTTTTTCTATATTTTAGATATTTTCTGGACATATTTTAATAAGAATTGTTGAAATAAGAAATTTGAATAGTGAATTTTGAATAATTTAAGTACTATATAATTTTTTCACCATATTAAATTATTTATATATTTAAAAATATATTAAAAACCAAAATAAATTAAAAAAACTCTAAAAGAAAAATAAACCCTCTCCACTTAGCTACATACACAGTAGTTAACAACGATGCAATAAATAGTATAGTATAGAAATGGTGCGATTGAATTAGCAATCTCTATATTGGATATTATAACATAACATCAAATGCTACAAAATTAGCTTAAATTAATAACCTTCCTCAAGAACTACTCATTTTTGTCCTCTCACGTAATGCTGCAGGTTGATAATTGAGGTGGCTCCGGTGTATGTGACTTGCCGTGACACTGTGACAAAGAAGACCCGTGGAAGGATTACATTGTAGACTATTTATTTAAACCAGTGAAATCAATTTACTAGTACTTCAGAAAAACATGGTTATTTATATTTAATTTTTAAAACATTAGATAATTTAATACATTTTACATTATATAAACACTATTCATTACTTATTTCATTTATTCATCACTACATATATTTTCTATGTATTCTATATTTCTCCACAACTCTCTAGAGTTATTTTATCCCCAAATTTTACATCCGTATAATATAACAAGAGTAATATCCGACAAGGCATAGAATAAATGGTCACATGGCGTTCTTAAGGCATTATATGGCGAGAAGGTCATCGGTTAGAAACTCCGTGGGAAAAAATCTAGTCATGCAAAGGGCTCGTGTGGCCCCGGGTGATTTTTATGGCTTATATACCCCTAGGTCCTGTTTTAAAGAGTAAAAAGAGTAACAAAAGTTTTTAATAGGTTTATTTTTTATTTTCATTTAATATGCCATATTCAAAGATCTATTGATTTGTAATTGTTTTCAAGTGCATAATAAACTTTCCACCCTCCATTAATCATTTTCTCAATGCTATAATTTCAATTGAGATTGTGATGGATTTTACTTCTAAGATATTATAAAAAAGATATTTCCTCCAAGCTGTTGTTTTTTTCATATAGAAAAGTACCATATGAGATGTTTTTCGCTTTAATTATCACAGCTTTCATATTATCAGTGTTAAAAATCATACACATCTTAGAATAACAAACTTGGAGTATCTTTAGCATATTTCCAATGTTATAATGCCACCTTCCTTAAAGAACAATATCCGGCAGCATAAAGAAGAATTAGGAGAGTGATGAATATGCCAACACTGCCTCCTTCCTCCCAACATTTTTCTTACCTTGTTGCAATGACTACAACGATTCTTTCTCCTCCAAATTTTTTGGGTAGTCTTGGAGCGCTTTCCCCTAATGTGCCTCTGATAAGTGTTCATGGATCCCTCACTATCACTGCAACGCTATGAAGTGCCCTCATCATCTTTCGTTGGTGGGTCACTGGCTGTTTTGGTGCATTCCCCAACTTCCTTCCTGACATACCTGGGTCCTGCATGATGAGTCAATTCCTCCACTTTGATGGGGTTTACGATGCCCTAGTCATTAATACCAAGGCCCTTTCCCTGATACCCCATTTTCTTCAACATTTTGGATCCAATACCTGTAGTATGTTTTTCAAAAACAACGAAATCATCATCAGGAAAGGTACATGAAATCGAAGAGTCACTTTTTACCTCGAGGTGGTTATGCTGCAGCTTTTCCAAGGCTTCGTCCCTGGCTTCCAACTGGTGTAGCAACCTCATTTTTTCCCTTTCGGCTTCCTCTAGGAGTCTCCTTAGCTCGGTATTTTCTATTTTAATGGTTTGGTTAATCTCCTCAATTTCATGGAGCCATGCCACATTGGGTGTCCCTTTCATCTTTGGTATAATACCTATTGAGACCTTTGGTTGATTTCCTGAATCAAAACCCAAATCGACAGGTCCATATGTTGCGATCCCAAAAGCTGCAATCTTCCTTTCGTCAATGGAATCTGACCCCAGGTCAGTTGGTCTACCTCGTGTAAATACCGAAGCTGCTACCTTCTCATTTTCCTCTGATTCAGACTCATGATCTTGTTGAATGGTGGCAACTGTCCTCTGCCTCTCCTTTCTGTCATTCCTCTTAGGTCTTAGCTCAAGGTGCAGTTTCCAGCAGTTCTCTTTGTCATGTCCTTCTTTCTCAGAAAGTGTACAAGAGGGATTTTCCCCTCTTCTCTTGGTTGTCGCGGATATTTTTGGGTGGTCATTTTGTTCATGCGTCCACCTGCTCTCAAGATGCATGGAATTCACACTGACCACATCGATAGTAGCAGTCTCAAATAATAATAACGAATTCCTTATGTAACTATGTAAAGAACCGATATACTTGGTTACAATCTCTAGTGAATCTAATGGAATGCTTAAATTCAATGCTTGCTTCCTAAATTCTCCGGTGAAGTTCTGCACATCTTGACCCTTAGTTTTCCTTAGGTGTTGTCATTCCATTAATGTTTTTTGTTTATTTCCGAGAGGGAAAAACCGATTCTTCATTGCAAAAACAAAATTTGACCATGAGAAGAGAAGGTTACCAGGATTTTTGCTGCCTTGCATTCTGCTCTCCCACCAAACGAGAGCGATGCCACTCAGTCGAAGCGATGCTAACTGGATCTTTGCCTCATCATCTTCGATCTGTTGAATACGACAGTAAACCTCTATCTGCCTAACCCAATTGTTGAGCTTTTTTGCATTACATTCTCGAGCATACATTGACGGGTCAAAATTTACATCTAGTTTAAGGAACGGTTTTTTAGAGGTATGTATGGAATCAGGATTATAGTGATGAGAACTATCACTTGATGACAAAGAGGGATGGGGATATTCTCCACCATCTCCATGATGTTCCAATCCACGATCATCTGTAGCTTTCTTCTCGTGCATGAGGGCTTTCTCGTACTATCAAAACAGTTTGTCCACTTTCTCTGCCATATTGTAGAATACCTTGCGGAAATTTTGTTCCTCTTCCCAGCAAGCCTCTTCATTTTCCATGTTTATCCTTTTTCTTCCACGTCCTACTTGAGGATCAAAGGACTTAAGAATTCCTTCTCCTTTTCGCAGCTTGTTGCGGGTTAGCATATACTCATGCAATTTGCATTAACAAAGACTTACTCTGATACCAATTGATCCAAGATCTTTTACTTATAGATGCATCATAATTACATGAAACAAAGCATATAAACCATGGAACTTACAATAATATAAATAATGCGGAAATAACACGATAAGAAAGAAACCATGACACGAAGACTTGATTATGGAATTCGTCCAAATTGGACTACGTCTTCGGGCCCTGCTCAATAGTTGGGAGGCCTTCTTTCATTAAGTGGCATAACAAAAAGAGATAAAAGTACAAGAAACATTCTTTACAATTTTTATACCTCCAAGCTAAAAGATAGATGAAGAATGGAGAGCCAAGATTCAGAAAAATACAGTACGACTGACTTCCTGGCGAAAAATCTTACAAAAACACCTATCAAAACACCCAATTTCGATAATCGAGCCTTCTGCACCTTCTCAGAACCTCTCTGCTGCTCAAGGCGAAGTCCCGACCTGCTGCTATGGTCAGGGTCAGTTTCGATCTGCTTCTCTAAACTATTCGTCCAATCCTCTCTACCTTCTTCTGATAAGAAGGGTATTTTATACAAGCATGGTGGGAACTCCTCAACTCCTATGCAGTTCTAACCATAGGCCAAGTTAGGCAGGCAAGATTGTCTTAAGACCAAGGGTTTCAGGCCTGAATGATACATGCAACAAACCTTTATAGGTATCGAGAAACCGGTTTTAAATATGGCATGAAACCTCTTTGACTGCGCGTTAAACTCTGCAGCTGATGCAGTCGGCCGTTTTGAAAAGCAGTTATCGTTCATCGGCATACAGACCAACCCTCATATCAAGAGGCCTACAATAAAGTGGACCCGCTGGGATTATACAACATAATATATAACATATCGCATCTAGGGAACCCTTCGCAATCGCAATCGGAGCTTAAATCACTAGCGTATCAACCCAACTTACGCTCTGCGATAACACGGATTCATCAAGATTATAAATCTCAATGTATAAAACATCGCATCCCGCAGTCCTATCGCAATTAGCGATTACCGTCGGGGTCGCTTCGCATCCACTAGCCCTTTTGCGATTGCAACATGCAATATATCGCATCGCAACTAGCCTTTGCCTGGGGCCGGTCCTTAACACCTGTTCCTCTGATCTGCGATGTGCGATATCGCAGTTGCCAACAAGATCTTGCCAGGGCCGATTCTTATCAACTTTATCTTTTTTAGCGAGTGTGATATGTGATTATCACATCTCAACCTTCCTAGGGCCGATTTCCCCTTAAGACAATTCATCTCCTTGCTGCGATATGCTGTATGCTAGACCAGTGACGACCTGCCATTTGGAGCTCGCCCATTCGCTGGGAGTGTCTCCCACGTCACCTATCCTCCCATGTGGACAAGTCAAACCTAAAATTTTGTTTGCTCCAACTTCTTCATATGAATTCGGATTTGAGTGTCATTCGCACCGTTAGGATCGGGATGATGAGCACCTCGATATGATGCTAAGTTTATCTAGATTGTTCCACTTTGATTTTTGAGCCTTTTACCATGCCACTGGTACTTTCTTAAGATCCACCTGGATCAATCGTCCAGGATCCTCCTGGATCACTTGGTCAACTTGGGCATGAATTATTTTATTGGATTTTTTGCTTTACAGTCACTATCTCAACTTCACTTGTGATTTAAACCATCTAATACAATTTTATTGTTTATGCTGATGTTCAAATATCCATGGGAGGTAAAGATATCTGGACCCCTTTTATGGTGTGTTGTGTATATTTTAGAAAAAAATATATTCATTGGGATTTTTCATTAGGGGAAGGTTTAGTTCTAAAATGAGTCTCCCAGGGAAATTATAAAATAATAGTGGAAATAATAAAATAATATTCGATTACATCGTCAAATTTAAAAAGGGAAAAAAAAATAAAAAAACTATTTTTTTCAACGTATCTCCCTATTGCTTCACTCAAATTTCGAGCGGCAACACACTTTGGATGTAGAATTTGATTCCTCGTTCAAGGATTACACATGTTGCATTTTTTTTTTATGGATTTTGAGTATACAAAAATTGAGAAATACATGAAAAGTGTGAATACAATCACGTTGTTTCATGTATTTCTCATTTTTTGTGTAGCAAGGTCCATCAAAAGTATGCAACATGGGTACTCCTTGGATGAGGAATTAAATTTCTCATCCAACAATTACTCCTGCTCGAAATTTGACTAAAATCTTAGGGAGATGAATTGAAAAAGTGGTTTTATTATTTTATTATTTTTTAATCTTTTTACCTTTTTACTCCAAAAATGGTGAATCATCCCCCATGGTTGACATCATCATTTTGAATCCTATTGGTTCTTATAAATTTTATTTTGGTTGTACACTTTTTTTAGGATGCCCATTTGACACCTCAAAATTCCCCTAATGAAGATTGTTAAAGTAGACATTGAAGTAATCAACTATAGTTCCAGATTGTGTCTTATATGTGCAATGGTTTTTGCTTACAAGAACTAAATATCCCTAAATTTCTACCAAAATTCGTAGCAGCTTATGGTATTCGAAATCAATTTACAAAACATTGCATATTTTCTTCCTAGCGTGATTCATAATTTTCCTTTCAACTCAAAACAAAGATAACTTCATTTTATGAAATTATGGTGGCTGGTTGCCATTATGACTGAGATCAGAGTGGGGTAGAATAGTGTTTTTTGATATCCATTGGGTGCTTGAGATGGTGCCTGGTTTCTTCTTAAACTTCGTCATGAGTGAAATTTGTAGATGTTTTTCTATTGAACACTATTCAGAAAGTGTCTTTGTGCAGGTTGAGCACAATACCTTTAAGCATATTTCACACAGCGTCATGAATTTCCATCTTCTTCCTTTAATCAGCCAACAGTTTCATCAGACAAACATGTTGAGTTACATATGTTCATTTTTATTTACTTTTTTGGTTACCCAAAACAAATAGGTCTTGCTACCAGTGAATAAAACTTTTGTGCCTTAATACCTTTTAAGTTTCCATCATATCCTTACGCTTTTTATCTGCACCCACAATGAGTGAAAAGCCAAATGAAAAAGGCAAGAAATGCCATTATAGAAGTAGGTGTAAATAACTACACCCAATTTTATGACACCAAAACTAGGATGAAGCAATATATTTCTTTGTGTGAGTGCAAAAGTTGTTGGAGTAATGGGGCTCTTTGTTGAACTTGATTTCCATTTTTTGCGCCGAGGTGCTCTACAACCCACTATGGAGATACATTGTAGTTCTTTTAAATGAGTGTCGTTATTTGCACTCATATCTGCTGAAAGAGGAGATAGCAAAAGATACAACAATTTTAACAGCTTCATCTTAAACTACTCCTCTTTAGAAAAGGAGATGAAGACATTAAAATTGTTGTATTTTTTGCTATCTCCTCTTTTAGAAGGAATCTAATTACCTTACTTCTGGTTGAAGGCGCTTATTTGGAGAGAAGGTGCTTGCTTCAATTTTAATTCCTTTCACCTATTGAAGCCATGGCTGAACCCTTGACTGTTATCTTGTCACATTGGTATGAACATTCCTCTATTCAATATGTCTATATGACTCTTCTTAAAATGTCATGCAATATGCTACTGCAGGGGCATATTATGGAATCAATTGGGATCGTAAAGATAAACCCATACCAACCCCTTGGTTTGGTAAGAGTTCGAGATGACTGGAGATGTTGATGGACATAATTTCCCTATTTCAAACACACAATAGGTTGGATATCAAGTTTGTAATGCAAATTTCTATATTTCAATGCAAATGCATCCATAACAAGAAAAATTACTCATTCAAATTCATATTTGCATAATCTTGCGTTCACATGGCCTCATGATTCATTTTCGATAACTAAAGAAAATCTCGTTAATTGGGTTCAATATTTGTGGAGGAATTAATATAGATTTACACTATTATGCTAATAGGACCATAAATCTACCCATTAGCTTCTGATATTTCATGAGACAAACTAGGAATAAAAGCAAGAGATCTGAGTGAAAATAACGACATCTGCATCTTATCTTGATTGTCCTCATCAATTTCTATGACCACTGGATTGGGAAGGTGAAGGTATCTCATCAAGCTAACTTCTGGAAACAGCTTTCCATGAGATTTTTCATCATCTGCGCCAACGTCTACATAAACATTAGAAATAGATGACACAAATCTACTTAGGGAAAGAGACTAATATTGCAGAGGGCGCAAAAAAATTGCATTGGTAGGATATATTGGTTATCACCATGGTAGTTATTACACTCTCGTAAATCTCTCTGGTTACTTTCCTCTTTTAGGAATCGAGCTTGAGCAATCTCTGCATGAGCCCGCTCTCTCATCTTTATTGCTCACAACAACTATATGATGAATACATTAAAATTAATTCTCTCATAAGTTTACATGAAGCAACTTCTCTCTTAATTTTAATTTCTTCATCTTATTTTGTTAATCCATTAGGAATTAAGTCTCGTTTACCTGATGTTCATGCTTCAATCCTGAATTGTAAACTTAAATTTCACAAATATAAGGAATATCGTCAATTTAAAGATTTATATACATTATGTAATATAAAATGAATACTTCAACCTGTTTATAATGTAGGACAACATCAAGTATTCCCTCAAGCTCAATTTTTGTATGAGAAGAATATTTGTGTTTGCGGGTTCAAGTTCAAAAATAGTAAAAAGCATTTTGGAAGAAGTAAAGCTTTTCACACACAACACTCTGTCCTACCCATGATTTCAGGGCTATAAATATTTTATGTACTTGTTACTTACCTCTTTGATAGTAATTAAAAGTTAATTACATCGATGGCACACTGCATAACATCCACTCTGTGAACAAACTTATTTCTACCTTCCACTAAGATGTTGTCACTAAGGGATATACCTTTCATTGACACACTACTGTTAGAAAGTAAATTTTGCTTCTTAGTCATTCCCCCATAGTAGACGGTGTGTTCCAATAGTGGGATAACAGGTCAGAGAAGAAGCACAATAGTTAAGGAAGTGTCATGGCATACAATAGTCGTCTAGCTATGCATACATTGTTCTTAGGAAATTTTAGTAGGACCTTTTAGTATTAACTGTTGTTCTAAAATTAGTTGTCTAAGCCTTAGGAAATAGTATTGTCCAATTTATTTATTTTCCAAAATAGATACTTTTCAATTCAGTTTGACTTAGAATTATGAATTCGAAATTTGGGAGAGAAGGTGCTTCTATCAAGCATAGGTGGTGGTGATCCATACAACCACAGAGTAACAAATCACAACCCAAGGTTTTTATCCTTGTTGATTTAATATTATATTGGAAATTTGGTTGCAATACTTAATCTAAAAATATGCCAACCACTTCGCCCACAGGGGGCAAATCAATTGACGATCATCGTGTTATGAAGTATTACGTAAACCATGAGAGTCAAAGTTCTAATCCTCGTGGGTCAAGCCAACAAAAATAAAAATTATGTCAACCACTTGTAACGAAATCTCACATATTATTATAAATTATGTCTTTGTAAGTACGAATTTCTTTCAGTGAAAAAGTTTCAATCTAAATGATTTTCCTAGATTGGGATATAGTGTTATTGATTTCATAGGAGCTTTTGTAGCCTGAACACTAATGAAATTCAAACAAAGGATGATATGAGTTGCATTTAGCTAGAAGTTCTTTTGCTTCCGATTAAATAATTCTTATGGCTACTAAATAAGGAAAAATTGGCTTGACACGATAATGTATCAAATCTAAATTGTTTTCTCCTCGATATTTTAAAATTTGATATATATGATTGAATTGATTAAAAATTTGCATGCATAGTTACATTGATATTGATTTTGTGACACAGAGGCTACTTGAGTCCATTCCATCTGAGTCAAAATTGTGTATAGCATTAGATGAGATGTTCAATGGAGGAAGAATGCATGTGAGTCATCTTTATCAGTTATTGCCGATACCCTTGTTAAAGAAGGGGATGGGAGTGAAGATGTTTTAAAATCACTGCTTTTGAAGTTTAAAATTGTCTCAAACACAAAGATCTCTTTTGCGCTAATTGAAAAGCCAATCAAACTAAGAAATTAACCACTGCTTACTATTTATTTAGAGTATTGAGGAATGAAGGTGTTGTTCTCTCATAAGCAATCTCAAAAAGACTAGGATGAAGCGATATATTTCTTTGTGCAATATGCTACTGCAGAGGCATATTATGGAATCAATTGGGATCACAAAGACAAACCCATACCAGCCTCTTAGCTCGGTAAGAGTTCAAGACGACTAGAGATGTTGATAGGAGTGGTGTCCCTATTTCAAAAACACAATAGGTGAGATATCAAGTTTATAATACTAATTTTTCATATTTCAATGCACAGGCATCCATAATAAGAAAAATTACTCATTCAAATTCAGATTTACATGATCCTGCATTCACATGGCTTCATGTTTCATTTGCTATAACTAAAAAAACTCTCATTAATTAGGTTCAATCTTTGTGGAGGAATTAATAAATATTGACACTGTTATGCTAATATGACCATAAATCTAGCCATTAGCTTCAGATATCTCATGAGACGGGCTAGGAATTAAAGCAGGAGATCAGAGCGAAAATAATGACATCTGCATCTTATCCTGATTATCCTCCACAATTTCTATGACCACTGGAGAAGGTACCTCATCAAGCTACCTTCTGGAAACACCTTTCCGTGAGATTTTCATCATTTGAGCCACCTTCTACCGGAACATTAGAGACAGATGACAATAATCTAATTAGGGAAAGAGTAGGTTATCAACATAGTACTTATTACAGCCTCATAAATCCCTCTAATTTATTTTTCCTTTTAGGAATCGAGCTTTATCAAGCTCTGCATGAGCCCGCTCTCTCGTTTTCTTTGCTCATATGATTAAGACATTAAAATTAATTCTCTCCTAAGTTTACGTGAAGAACATTCTCTCTTAATTTTAATTTCTTCATCTCATTTTCTTGAGCCCGTTAGGAATTAAGTCCCATTTACCTGATGTTCATGCTTCAATCCGAAATTGAAAAGTTGAATTTTACCAATATAATAAAATGACTACTAATGGATTGTTCTAACATCAATCGATTGGATTACATTCATTTAACTTATATTTCTAGATTATAACATCAATTTAAATATGTATATACACTAGGTAATATAAAAAAGAAAAATTCAACTTGTTTATAATGTAGCACAACCTCAAGTAGTCCCTCAAGATCATTTTTTGCATGAGAAGAATATTTGCGTTTGCAGGTTCAAGTTCAGAAATAGTTGGAAGAAGTAAATCTTTTAACACACAAAACTACACTAACTATAAATTTCAGATTAGGGAATTGAACCGTGCAAAAATAACATACTTTCAGTTTTGGCTTTGATATTGAAAAAATCGTACACCACTTTAAGGTCACTATCGACACTTGAATTGCTCCTCCTCTCTGAGTGGAACTGGGTAAAATCAATCTCAAAGTGGATTTGCTACTAGATCTATTTCTCTAACTCCGTAAACTCATTAAACAACTAGTTATTACGCCCCCTCAATTTGTTTACCATCATATGACGTGGGAACACAACCTCTATTGAAAAAACCCTTGTTGGAGCAAAGCTATTTCTGAGCCCTAGACATGGTCAAGGCAAAGGACACAACATACAAATTGTTCACTTATAGTAATAGATTTATAAACACGAATGGAAAATAATAAAGAAACAAATTGTTGTGAGTTTCAACTAATGGGGCATCCTAAAAGAATTTATTTAATCTAGGCCCATGAAGTTCAAAAAACAAAGCACTTAAAACTCCAAAGCTAAATACATTTTGCAACTCCATGTATGTGGTCATTTTCCAAGGCATACTCTGCGACCTACATTGTGTCATAACCCCAAAAGGGCTAATTATAATAGACAATTGGCACCAGACTATGTCGTGTGTGCATGAGAAGATTCCAATGGATCCAACAAGTGGTGCCCTTGGTCGTATATCATATATTTACTTAAAGATTATGCCGTGTGCGCATCATGAGAAGATTCCAATAGATCCAACAAGCGGTGCCCTTGGTCGTATATCATCTATTTACTTAAAGATCTTCCAACGGTTCTCTACCTGTTTATTAGTTTTACCAAGATTGGTTGTCTTACTCGGATGGATTTGATTTGAGGGGGTGGATACCTTGCTTCCCCGATTGAGCTCCATGATGCTATGAAGTGGATTACGGCCTTACATCATCTTCTTCATTCAAAATAGAAAACAGAAAAACCTTGTCCTTCCCTTGGATGACACAAACAAGTTGATTCCATATTTATGGATTTATGGATTTGTTAGCAAGATCATTATCCCTTTCATAGGAGAAAGCAAGATTTGCATAAAAGAGTGCAATGACTTTTTCTTTCTTTTAAATCAGACTCACATCATTTATGTTTTATAAGGAACTTATGTCGGCCATAACTCACCTAATTCCTTTTCTACACACTCCGTCATGCATATTTCTCTTATTTGAATAGAATCCAAAACAATTCGTATAAATTTGTTGCACGATTAGCATTTTACTATAGAACTTATGCCCCTCAAAACTCAGCTAATTCCTTTTCTACACACTTTGTCATGCATATTTCTCTTATTCTAATAGAATCCAAAACAGCCTGTATAAATTTGTTGGAGGATTAGCATTTTACTGTACAACTTATGTCCTCCAAAACTCCCCTAATTCTTTTTCTACACACTTTGTCATGCATATTTCTCTTATTCCAATAGAATCCAAAACAGTTTGTATATATTTGTTTCAGGATTAGCATTTTAATGTAGAACTTATGGTCACCTAATTCATTTTCTACACACTTCGTCATGCATATTTCTCCTATTTAAATAGAATTAAAACAGTTTGTATAAATTTGTTGAAGGATTAGGATTTTACTATAAGGAATCTAATGCAAATTGGTCTTATTATTACATTAACTAAGATTGTTGTCACCTGTCATTATTAGATCTTGTTGCTGGAGGATTGCAACAGGATAGCTTTGATTCTCTTAGATCATTGACACCTGTCATTAGATTTCAAATATTTGTTCATATATATTAGAGGGGTCAGAAAACCAGCATCACTATCCGCGTGCCCTTTTCACCTTCCGGTGCGAAGGCTAGTATAATACTTTGATCGAGAAGTCATGGGTTCGTTGTAATTGATTGAGAGGTCATGGAACTCATACTGGATTGTAATTTATTATTTAGTGGACCAGGTAGTGAAGACTGTCATCGTCTTTATATTGGTTTCGTAATCACGGATATGGATTCCATTGCACTGACCAAATTGAGAACATCGACACGTTTTTTATCACGTGTTCAATGATGTAAGAGAGATGGATTAGCTTGTGGTGATAGAACAAAAGATAAAAGCTGATCTGGATCAGATGTTCGGCTTTTACCCGAAACCTCACGGATTTTACCCAGAAGTGAGTGCAGTCGTCGAAATATACAAATGTTTTACCGTTATAGTTTTATAGTTTTGTGTCAGTATTTTCCACAATGGGGATTTGTGATTTTGTAGCGTGAGAAAGAAGCTATTGGCAAGATGTTCCGTATTGAACTGTCCGTGCGTTTTTTTATCTTTTATGGCGTTGAAGTAATAGGTGGCTTTACCGTTGGAGGTTTCTCTGTTAGAGTCGTTGGAGAGGGTCCCGTTTCACTGGAGTTGTTGCAGCTGGAGATTTTGAAATAACACCGTCGGCGACTCGGCAGGGAACATTCTGAGTTTTTCCCCTTCCATTATAGTTAGCTGTTGGAGATAGAGTTGTTTGAAAATCCATGTGTGAGAAGACATTTTACAATCCTAGAATTAAATGTTGGGGTGGCGGGGTGTTTTTTCCCTGTGAACGTGTGGAAAATTCTTTTGCGAAGATTGAATTGAATTACCACGAAAACGGAGAGAACATAACAAGTCTACGGTGAATTATAAACGCAAAGGCAGAGAAAGTAGCACACTGTTTTTCCCCTTCCATTATAGTTAGTTGTTGGAGATAGAGTTGTTTGAAAATCCATGTGTCAGAAGACATTTTACAATCCTAGAATTAAATGTTGGGGTGGCGGGGTGTTTTTTCCCTGTGAACGTGTGGAAAATTCTTTTGCGAAGATTGAATTGAATTACCACGAAAACGGAGAGAACATAACAAGTCTACGGTGAATTATAAACGCAAAGGCACAGAAAGTAGCACACTGTAAATGAATTATTGTTCCGTAGACTACTTTTTTTTGTTCCAAAGTATATAGTTGCGAAAAATGGAACGATTGAAACGAAAATGGCAAGATTGGGTAAATGTCAAAGACATATATCCACACATGCACTAACAGTTACCGTTTTGATTTCGTGGACTGTGTGGATTGATTTCTATGCGCTGGATTTGATTCATCTCTAGATCAATACTCCGGCTCGGCCGTTAGCGTGTGATAATTATTTTCTAGATATATGCATGGACAATCCAAAAGCAAGCGCCTATAAATAGCTTCAGAAACACACCGAAATCCAACCAAATCTCCTGAAAGGGTTAACGAGTTGAATCCCTGGTAAGAAAAATGACGATGATAAGGGTTGTAAATATTCGTGCATGGCTTTTGCTTCTGCTCGTCATGCTAATGATGTTGAGCAGCTTATCCTCTTCTCAGGCAGCGACAACACCCTCGGGTATGAACATGGGATGATATTGGATTAAGTGTCTTTATATAGTTGATGTTATGATACGATAGAATTAATGGCTTCTTGTTTGTTTTGTTTTGTTGGGCTATGCAGGTTTTCCGTTTGCGTTTATGACTATAGATGCGGAGAAAGCAGGTGCAAGGAAATATGATTACATTGTAGTTGGAGGAGGAACGGCCGGCTGCCCGTTGGCCGCAACGCTGTCTACCAAGTATTCAGTTTTGGTAGTGGAGAGGGGAGGATCTCCTTATGGAGTTCCCGAGATTGAGAACGCCGATGCTTTTGGGAAGCCATTGGATGAGACCGACAATTACACTTCCATAGCGCAGACGTTTATTTCAGAAGACGGAGTGAGTAATGCGAGAGCGAGAGTTCTGGGTGGCGGAACTGCTATCAATGCGGGCTTCTACAGTAGGGCGGGCTCCGAATATGTTCGTAATGTGGGATGGGACGAGGGACTTGTAGAGGAGTCGTATGAATGGGTGGAGAAGCAGAATGCCTTCAAACCGTATCAACTGTCGCCTTGGTCGTTGGCTATCAGAGATGGCCTCCTGGAAGCAGGGGTTCTTCCATACAATGGATATACGTTGGATCATTTGGATGGAACCAAGATCAGCGCCTCCACCTTTGACAGCAAAGGAAAAAGACACACAGCAGCAGATCTTCTCAGCTCAGCCAATCCCGACAATATCGTAGTCCTTCTCAATGCTACGGTCAGCAGGATTCTGTTCAATTCTCCGGCAGAAGGTATAAATTCATTTAAACACAGGAAATTGTTTCTGCGTTTTATATTTCTCATTTAAACACAGGAAATTGTTTGTACGTTTTATATTTCTCATTTAAACACAGGAAATTGGTTTTCCGTTTTATATTTATCCAACACGGAACTGACGTTTCACAACGTTCCTTCCTAACCTATTTACGTCATTTTCAAATTATTTATAATCGATATTGGAATAATAGTTTTACATCCACATCTATAAATATAGATTGAGAATGAATTGGATCATGCAGAAGCGAAGGATAGCTCCTCTCGGAAGCCCAGAGCCAGTGGAGTTGAGTTCATGGACCGCCATGGTCGGTCTTATCAAGCTTTGCTCAATGAAACGTCAAGCTCCAGCGAGGTAATCCTTACTGCAGGAGCCTTAGGCAGCCCCCAGCTGCTCCTCTTGAGCGGAATTGGCCCATCCGAACATCTAAAAGAATTCAATATTCCTCTAGTTCTAGATGCGCCCATGGTAGGCCAAAGGGTTCAGGACAACCCGCGTGCATCCGTAAACTGGCTATCTCACCAATTCTACACCATACAAGCAGTGGGTATCCTTAAAGCCTCTCAAAATTACATCGAGTCCTTGAGCACCTTCGTCAATGGCACCCTATCCTTCAACAAAAACAACGTTTATAGAGAAGTCATTTTTGAGAAGCTGGCATTTCCCTTATCCAGAGGACAGCTTCGGCTACGTAGCACGGATCCTCGAGACAATCCGTCTGTTCGATACAACTACTATTCTGACCCTCTGGACCTCCAGAGATGCATGCAGGGCGTGAGGGTCATAGACAAACTCCTCAACTCACCGTCTCTGCATAGATTTAATGCTAATTCCACTCATGACTTCAACTTCACTGGGCAGCCGTTACCAAAAAACATGTCGGATGATGCAGCCGTGGCGCAGATCTGCCGCGATACGTTGAACACAATCTGGCATTTTCATGGAGGATGTGAAGTTGGCTATGTGGTTAACCAGAAATATCAGGTCAACGGAGTTGAGGGGCTCAGGATTGTGGATGCCTCAACATTCACAAACGGTCCTGGAACCAACCCACAAGCCACCACTATGATGCTTGGCAGGTAATAACAATAATATTCCTAATATTCAGTTTCAGTTGGGTTTCTATTGCTCTTTTGTACCTATGGCATGTGTAAATGAATGGGCAACCTAAATTTTGTGATTGTTGTGCGTGCATGCAGGTACGTAGGACTGAAGATTCTTCAAGGCTGGACTGAATGAAACAAAAACAAATGTTGGTGTAGGTATTCCCTTTTATTGTTTCGGTTCGGTTAATAAAGAGGCTCCAGAGTCGTCCCCTGTCTCGCTTCACCTAAAGCAACAGCAGGTGATTTCATTATTTTTTAAGAAGGATTCTCCACATATCCTCAGTTGTTAGTTAGGGTATTAAATTCATTTTAATACAGTCGATGTATTATTCTCAATTGAGATCACAAAACATAAGGCTCAGGACAGGCTCTCTCTTAGAATTATGTGCTTGTGAGAGCCCATAATTGTAAATGTTTAGTTTCCTGGATTTCTTCTATGTTATAACTCATTTTTCGTATAAATTATAATTATTTTTAAATGCATAATTTATGTTTTATACAAAATTACTCTTTTGAAATCATGGGGTTGTGAGAGCCAAATCATTATGAATGTTATTATTTTTATTTTAGGCTAAATAGAGTTTCATATAAAATATAATATTTTTGAATGTCTAATTTATGTGCTTTATATAAAATATAATTATCTTTAAATATAAAATTTATATTTTGTTAAGTATTTAATGATTTTAGTAAACAATAATTTAATTTAGCCAACCAATTTCTTTTTTGCTGGTCTTATTCTAAAAATCTGAATCCTAAATCTCATTATTTACATAATACTTCATATTACAGCAATCCCCTCGTTCACAAGACACTAATTCAACAAAACAATATTATTATTAATTATAATTTGGTAAATTTGATTTTCTTTTATGTTTTAATAGTTCAGATTTAAATATTAATAATGTTAAAAATATATATTTGTCTCTCTATTTCCAAAATATTAATACATAATAATAATTATATTTGTATACTCAAAATAATTATGAATAATAGACCTATATGATTCTTAAAAAATAAATAATTAAATTATAAAAAAACAATAACATTAACATCATCTCTCTAGTTTAGTAAATCTATTTTTTAATATCTTTCTAATAATTAAAATTTAACTATTTACAATATTCAAAATATATATATTTTTTTTGGTTTTCTCCCTTCTTAAAATTAATACATAATAATTGTATTTATATCAAAAACCATTATTTTGAATCATCAATAGATATTTTTAATAACTAAAATTTAAATATTTATAATATTAAAGATTTATACTTTTTTTGGTTTTCTCCCTTGCTAAAAATTAATACATAATAATTATATTTCTACTAAAAACTAAAGAATAAGGAAAATTGAATGATTATATTTCTATAAAAACCCAAAGAATAAGGAAAATTGTGTAATGGAGCACCAGAATCAGAGGCCAAATGTGTTCCTTATTACATGTGTGCTGGATTTTGGTCCAAGTTTTAGTATGGAGTTAATTTTCTGAAGACTCAAAAATTAATATGAATATAAATCTCATCTTGTACAGGAAAAAAAAGTTGAAAAAAAATAGAACATTTTAATACTGTTCTTCTTCTTCACATGAGAGAGGTAGATAATTCATTTCATACTCAAAGTGACATCGACACATAGCATTTAAAAAGATATTAATAACAATACATATTTGAATATGGACTTAAACTAAAATATTTCAATATCAACTCTTTATATATCAATAAATTCATGTGAAGTTCAAAAAAAATAAAAATCAATGGTATGCCTTTAATTAAGATATGCAATTCCCTCAATCCCCAGCATGGCCTTGAGAAATGACAAATATACTAGTATTACAAATAACTCAAATCGAGGTGCACCACCTTGAAGCCTCTAATGAGTGTAAGATGGATTTAAGAATAAAATCTCAAAAAATTGCATATGAGAATTCCACATTTTCCTAGCAAAAACATAACTTTCATATCATTGGTTCTATTTTATTGGTGTGTTTTTTTTAGGTGAAACGATGACCTTCAATTACTATACTTTGACAAGAAAATTATATTGATGAAAAAATTTATGTTAATTATATTAATAAAAAGTTTATATTCTTAGATAGTATACATGTTGAAACACATTATGTCTAACCTCACATATGTATGAAGCGATTTAATGCATTCCAAACATTGTAATTTGCATCCATGCTTCCAAAGCAAAACATATTGGTCCATGACAAGCATTTTAAACAACAATCACCAAATTTGGATTCAACACAATGTTGATTCAGTTCAATAGCAACAGCTAAAAATATACTTGTAATTCAAATGCAACATAACCTTATCAAATACCCAGCTGAGAGTACAGGGAGGATAGTATTACAGTGCTAGTTGATAAGCATTGAAGGATTTTTCCTTTTGACATGAAGAAAACTTATCCAAATATTTTACAACCAAATCCAAAGCTTCACCTTCACTTCCATGGGACATGATAAAACACATCGAACTAACAATGGTTCCTTTAATTACATTTAAATATATTAAAGGCGTGTTGGTGACACAAAGTTCAAGATACATAGGATATTGACTTTGGACACACAACATCTAAAAGTGAATATGCCAAACACATGTGACATTCTTACTTTTTTAGGATTTTAATCACTTGGTTTACATTAATGTTCTAGAACAATGTCCTTCGATATATTCAACAACATTTTTGTAGGCATTAAATGGAATGCACGAAGTTAATTAGGATCTGTCAAGTAGAAGACATGGTCAAGCATTTGCAAAGGGCAATAATTGTAGTATTAGAGGAGAGTGACATGGAGAAGGTAGTGAGAGATGAATCTATAGTCCCCAACAGCCTCAATGATCTGATGCCCCTCTTTCGATTCCATGACAATCCACTCATTCATTAATTATGGAATGGATATTGTTACCCCTGAACCACATAGCTTGTTCATCGAATTTAGTTATTGCACAAACTTTTGGAAACCAAGTTCTTGAATTTCCTACAAATAAGACGCAAAATGATTTGATCATATGGCTATAAAGTTCCCCTATGCAACAGATGTTGTATAGGTATAATGATTAGGATTTTCATTTATAGCTATACAAATTTATTTTATATTGTTTTTTCTCCTTCTTTAAATATGGGTAAATTGAGGAACATTGATCATGAGTTAATTGTGTTTTGCAAAATATTCAATTTGCATTCATATTTTAATTTTTTTTATCTTTTTTTTTACTCATAATACCTCCTAAGAATTTGGGAGACGTTTGTGTGCTCATAATGTTTTTGTAGCTTCTGCTTTGTGGCACCTGTTGTCTCGAAGTGTGTGAAATCATAATGTGATACACATGTCCTTGTATTTTAAGCTTTTGATTTTTTTTTTGGATCATAATCTCTTCTAAAAGTTTGACACAAATTGGTTTGATCATGATGATTTTGTAGTTCCTCTTTTGTCACAAGTTTTTTCTAGGAATGTACCAAATCAAAATGGGATATACCTATTTTTTGGTGTCTTGGAATTTTCTTTAGAACTATAGAAGAAAAAAAATATCATTATATTTTTTCTGCTCCTTTAAATATGGGTAAATTGAAGCCCTTTTTTGTGAGCTAAATGTTTTCACGGAAAGTCCAAGGCACAGAATGGGATATACCTATTTCTTGGTGTATTGAAATTTCCTTTAGAACTATAAAATAAAAATAAAAATAAAAATGACATTATTCTTTTCTCCTCCTTTAAATATGGGTAAATTGAAGCTCTTTCTTTCGAGCTAAATGTTTTCATGGAAAGTCGAGTTTGTCCTTTTACATATTTGTTTTTTTGGTTTGATGGTAATGGCTATCTATTTCCTATTTAATGACATGTGTTGAGTGGGTGCATGTTGAATCACCTTCACACATATCTATTTTGTAACTCACCAATATAAAAATGAAAATAAATTATTTTCATAACAATTGTTTCTTCCATTAAATATAAATAATATAACACTTTATACATACACTGTGAGAAACACATACTCTTATTAATCTTATATAAAAGTGATGCAACTGGTGATGGGTTACAGTTTTGGGCCAAATGTTGCGATGAAATTTCAAGTTTTTCCTATTGTATTGAATTGAATCCCCCAAAATTCGGATAAGCATTGTGAATTTTGATTTTAAGTAAAAGTACAATACGTGGAGAATTATGTTGTTGTCCTAATGATATCTTTTACAAAAAAAAAAAAAAATATTGTGGTATAATCTCTCAATTTTCCATTAAAGGCAATAATTGTCCTTGTAAATTTTCTCACATCTTAACTAAGTTTTTCATATTGAAAAATTATTCTTTTATGTAAAATTATTTATATTTTTATTATTTTTCAATGTTGGCAGAGTAATATTTCAATCGCATTTTGCAAACACATGCATTCGTCTAAGAATTCTTTCAACTCTTCAAATAAATTGAAAAATCAAGAGTACTCCTTTTAAAACTACTCATACACCAAGATAGTGGGATTTCTTGAAAAAATTTCATTGTGTATATTTATGTTATTGATTTTTTATTCATCCACTTTGAAACTCCAAAAAAAATTCAACCATTATGTTTAAAAGATATTTGATGAAAAATATCATGTGAATTCAAAATACTCAAAGTCATATGTTACTGGATAAAGGATTCTTTCATGAATACAACATGATCAACTCCACCACTTAGGGACAAATTCTACACTAAATCCGCTTGGGTACAAAATGTGGTTGCATAGAAATTTGCAGAAGGGGTGCTAAGGTTGTGATTTTTGGGACCTAAGGAACTCGATTGAGTGCTTGACATTGACATTCAAATGGGTTAATCCAGGATTTAAGAAACCCTCAATCAATCCCTTAACATGGTTAAATAAAGGCTCGATCTAGCTTTAAGGCTAGATCTAGCCTATAGCTAGATTTAGCTTTAAGGATAGATATAGCCTATATCTAGATCCAGCTTTAAGGCTAGATATAAATTTAATGCTTGATCGATATTTATGGTTTGATTGAGCAATTTTTTTTTTAATTCCATGCCTAGATTCTATTGGCAGAAAATTTTAAAAAACATGGTTCGATCGAGCTCCTAGATAACCGCAGGTTACATTGTTCAAGCCCTCAAACAGCTTGATTGAGGGTTCAAAGATTGTTCAATAAAACACTTGAAAGGATTCGATTAAGCTTTTATTTTTCACCTAAAACAAGACTCTCATGCCAAAAAAATATAAACCAACTCTATATGCTCATCCATCAAACATAAAAAATCAAAACATTTTCTTTCAAATTCATGTGCCAATACCATGGGTAATACTACATGCCCAGAAATCCATAACTCATTTCATATGAAACTTATTCATATAACATTATTTTAATTCATCAATTTAATTAAAACTATAAGGATGAATATTATTTAGAATATTCTAAAATCTTCCATGGAAGTTAAATTCTTACTACTCACCTGATAATTATTCATAATTAAATTAAAATTTTGCAAACACTATTGCAAAATCAACCTTAAATATTCTTGTCAATCTAGCACCTAAGATGGGGAAATGACTAAAAAATAATAAGTGTATGACAAAGATATTCTCAAAGCAAGCTCAACTTTGTCTCTTCCACAAAAATCAATTATTTGAAACCTAAAGATTCGCTAAAAAAACACTTAGAAACAAAGATTTGTTTTTTCTATATTTTAGATATTTTCTGGACATATTTTAATAAGAATTGTTGAAATAAGAAATTTGAATAGTGAATTTTGAATAATTTAAGTACTATATAATTTTTTCACCATATTAAATTATTTATATATTTAAAAATATATTAAAAACCAAAATAAATTAAAAAAACTCTAAAAGAAAAATAAACCCTCTCCACTTAGCTACATACACAGTAGTTAACAACGATGCAATAAATAGTATAGTATAGAAATGGTGCGATTGAATTAGCAATCTCTATATTGGATATTATAACATAACATAACATCAAATGCTACAAAATTAGCTTAAATTAATAATTGAGGTGGCTCCGGTGTATGTGACTTGCCGTGACACAGTGACAAAGAAGACCCGTGGAAGGATGACATTGTAGACTATTTATTTAAACCAGTGAAATCAATTTACTAGTACTTCAGAAAAACATGGTTATTTATATTTAATTTTTAAAACATTAGATAATTTAATACATTTTACATTATATAAAGCAGTAGTCTATAGCGCGACTTTTTGAAAGCCTTTCCGTCAGATTTTTCCGGTCAAAATCCAGTAGCAATTCATTGGAATCCCAAGTTTCATAGCTAGTTTCTGCACAATCAATGGCTCCTAAGGGTTTTTCAGGGCGCTGAATACAAATATGCAGTTAAAAAACCATTTTAACTACTAAAAATCAAGATTTAACCTCATTTCTTTCGCCGGATTCCGTCACCGGAATCTCCAAAAAGTCGCATTATAGACAACTCC
>APFE031400803.1:0-22608 GCA_000404065.3 Pinus taeda
TTCTTCTTGAACACCCATTTGCTGCCAATGGGTTTCCTTCTAGCTGGCAACTCCACCAGATCCCAAGCCTCATTTTTTGTGCAAAGATTCCATTTCATCAACCATGGCCTCTTTCCAGAGTTTCCATCCTCTGAATCCACTGCTTCCTTCACAGTTCTAGGATCATCATCAGTAACAGACAAAGCAAAATTTGAACAGAAAGCAGATGGACTATACCTTTCTGGGTGCCTTCTTTCTCGAACTGATCTTCTCACAGCCGGAGTTTGTGGCTCTTCATCTTCTGATTCCTCCTCTGCTACAGAGTCTGATTCTTCCTCCTTTAGTTCAAACTCTATCTTCACAGGTTCCTTTGGTTGGACTTCATGTTTAATAACATCTTTCACCTCTCTGAACACCACATCGCGGTTGTACACAACCTTCCGTGTGACTGGGTTCCAAAGCTTATAACCCTTTAAACCATCCTTATACCCAATAAAGATGCACTTTTCAGATTTACTATCCAACTTGGTTCGGTTCTCCTTTGGAACATGTACATATGCATCACATCCAAATACCCTCAGATGTGAAAGAGAGGGTTTCTTACCAGTCCATACTTCTTGTGGAGTCTTATCCTCCAACGCTGATGAAGGTGACCTGTGACCAAGTAACATGCAGTATCCACCGCCTCTGCCCAGAATTCCTGTCCTAACCCGGCACCACTGAGCATGCTTCTTGCCCTTTCCATCGACGTCTTGTTCATTTCTTTCTGCAACTCCATTTTGCTGAGATGTATATGGAGTAGTCTTATGCTGTGCTAACCACACTTCTTACAAAATTCTTCAAATTCCTTGCTACAGAATTCTCCACCATTATCTGTCCTCAACACCTTTATCTTCTTCTCTGTCTGACTTTCCACCAGAGCCTTAAATTCTTTAAACCTATCAAAGACTTCAGATTACTTCTTAAGGAAATATATCCATGTATTCCTTGAGAAGTCATCTATAAATGATACATAGTACACAGACTTACCCAGTGATGGACTTTCACAGGTCCAAAAACATCACTGTGCACAAGCTCTAATATTTGTTTCGTCCTCTTACCACCAGAGGGGAAACTCACCCAATTCTGCTTCCCATATACACAATTTTCACAGAAATAAAAAATCCAGAGAGCTATTACTCATACCTTCTACCATACCTTTACCATGAAGTATTCGAAGGCCCTTCTCTCCAATATGTCCAAGCCTTTGATGCCACAACATGGTCTTCTCTCCAGAGACCACTAGATTTTCAGCTCCATTTTCAGGAACCATAGAACTATTGCACCCGTCAACAACAGTGCTACCTTGCAGCTTGTACAGAGTTCCAATCTGAACTCCCCACATCAATACCAGTGCTCCTCGAACCATCTTGTAAGTATCCTTCTCGAACACTGTCTTTACACCTGCATCATCCAACTTGCTTACAGAAATCAGATTTCTGGCCAATGCAGGAATATGCAGAACACCCAGGAAGGGTTCTAACCCTTCCACCTTGCAACTTCAACTTTACTTTCCGCGACCAACGATTCTAGCCTTCCTATCATCTCCTAAGAAGACATCACCACCATCGTATTTCTCATACTCGCAGAACCACTCTCTATGGGGAGTGAAGTGAAAGGAGCACCTGAGTCAATCAACCATGCCTCATGATCTACATGTGTACTTGAAGAAGCCAAGTACACATCCCCACCTTCATCTGAGGTGGTTTTCGCCTCTGCAGAAGGAGCATCATCAGATCCCTTTCCTTTATCAGGAGCTTTAGATTTACAATCCCTTCTGAAGTGCACTTCCTTTCCGCATTTCCAGCACACCACCTTTATAGGTTTTCCTGGAGATTTAGATCTCCCTCTAGATTTAGATCTCCCACTCAATGACTTATTTTTGTTTCTGTTCTGGGACCGTCCTCGTACAGACAAGGCATCACCATTTTGTTTGTCCATATTTTTCCATCTCATCTCCTCCGTCAGCAAGGCTGAGACTATTTTATCAAACTGCAAAGCAGTTGCATTGCTACCTATTGCAATAACTAGACTATCCCACGAATCTGGTAGAGAACACAATAGATTGAAGCACTTATCTTCATCTGAAATTTCAATACCAACAGATGATAACTGACTTACCACAGTATTAAATGCATTCAGATGCTTTGTCACCGAGTCTCCATCTTTCATCCTCAGGTTATACAGCTTTTTCCGCAGGAACAGTTTATTCACCAGAGACTTAGATTGGTACAAAGTCCCTAACTTGTCCCATAAGGCCTTCGCCGTAGCTTCCCCTGATACATTCAACAATACTAAATCTGAGACACACAATCGTATTGTGCTCTTTGCCTTCCGATCCAACTTCTTCCATTCTTCATCGCTCACTCCTGTTTGTTTAGTACCCGGATCTACCGCGATCCACTGATCTTTATCCACCAACAGGTCCTCCATCTTGAGTTTCCACAACTCAAAAATCTGACCATTGAACTTCTCAATCTCTATCTTTCCGATGCTCACCATATTCTTTCACCACCAGAATCGATCTCGCAGATCTCCCACTGAACAGGGTCTACCACAGGCTCGAGCGAAACCCCTCAGCAACAAAGGCAACCCCTTGAAGCCAAAACAGCTCTGATACCATATGTAGGTTTTAACCCCGTACAGAAATTACCTGCATACGAATTCTAAATCATAGGAAAAATAAAAATACGAGAGCATAACACATAAAACACATATACACAGAGATTTCCCACTGGATCTCAAAACCGAGACTACAAGCTTGATTTTTTATTATATTCCTTTCAATGTTACAATACATATTTATACATGTCGAAGCATTCGATACCATGGACCGAAAACCATCGCGTCCAAAACCATGGACCAAAAACCATAGGTAGGTTCGCCCAACCTAATATAGGGTCCAAAAAAAAATTTCTCAGGGCGCTGCCACGAACCCCGTAGAGGGGGGCTACCCGCCCCCCTCAAACCCCCCGCTGCGCAATCGGCGCAACGAAGGGGGGGCTCCGCCCCCCCTCTAACCCCCCGGTTCACTACGTAGGTTAGTCGTGGAAAGAATATAACACAACCCAACAGGATGATGTTCCCCTAAGGGGGAGGGGTCTATAACAACCCCACGTTAAAATTTCATGTAATAAAGTTAATAAAGGGAAAAATAAGACCAAGGTCATGGGACACATATTCCAAGTTGATGTTGGGCAAAAAAATCCTAGTGGGTGTTCATTTGGTTTATTATGGCTAAGGAAATTGGAAAAGACATTGGCAAAGGCTTTGAAAAGGAAAGAGGCATTATTTGGCATTTGTTTATGAAAATAAGGGAAAATAGGAGAAAAGGGAGATGAAAGGTCACAGGTTTTCATGTGAGGAGGAAATTGAAGGAAAATTAGAGAAATTGAAGAAAATAGAGGCCTCAATAATAAAAAGGTTTATGAGGATCGGTTCACAGCTTTTTTCTGTGGAATCTTTTGACAATTCTATTGTGGAGTTCTCTCTCTATTCTCTCTACTCTCTCATATTATTGCACACTTCGATCATTCTTGGAGTACTCGAGCATAGGAGAAAGGAAGGAAATGGAAGGAAAAGAAAGCAAAAGAAATTAAGGATCGAGCAAGGAAAGTTTGATCAAGCACCTTCAGCGGGAATACTTGTAGGTATCAAGTTGCATGTATGATTTCCTTGCTAGTTTTGGCATGCATGGTACATGCATGTGTGCATTTGTTTCCATTGTTGTCATTGGCATGGGTTTTGTCAGGTGTGACAGTGGTTTTAGCCTTGCCTTGCCATTTCCGAATAGCCATGGTGTGATGGGTTTCTTTTAATTGGTTGAGCTTTAGATTGTTGGATGGTTTTGGAACCAGGTGAGGTGGTCTCGGGAAATTTCCCAAGGGCCTCGGTATCCCTTGACCGGTTTTGGTAGGATTGCGTAAATCCTGAGGGTGGAGATGGGAAAATTCTCAAGGTATTGGTGTAGAAATCGGGAGGCATCCAAGCTTGTTTAGGTCCTAGTAATCCCTTGACCAATTTGGGCGGGATTGCGGTAAAGTCGAGTAATGTATGTTTTTTTTTGGGCCTAGGAATCCCTTGACCGATAACGTTGGGATTGTGATAAAGCCTAGTTGTGTAGGTTCTTGTTTCGAGCCTAGGAGTCCCTTGACTATTTTTGGAGGGATTGCAGTAAAGCCTAAGGAAGCCTTGGTTGTTTTGTTGTGAGTCCCACATTCATGCTTGGTATATGGCATGGGGGTGATTGGTTGAAAGATAGATTTGGTTCAGCACAATCTATGGTCGGCTGGTACGTGGAAGTCCCTAATTTGGTTAGCTTTTGCATATTAATAAGAGCATTTTACTCTTGTATGTCATAGTAAATGTACTTGTTATGATGTGGCTTTGATGGTTGTTCTATCATTGTTATTATTTTGGTTATATGTTGATTATAAGCATGGTTTTATGACAGATTCTAGTTATGGCTCTTATCATGTTTTATTGGTAAATGAATGGTTATTTAATGCATGACCTAATAGATGTTACTATAGCTATTGTGACATGGAATTATACCTTCTTATTGATCCTCATATAAGTATCAGACCTCCATGTTCAGATATGCATTCATGACCTGTAGATTTCATGTTCACTATATGTTTGACGAAATGTTTATCATGGTTAGGCCTAGTTAAGTCAATTCCTTGATCAAATTTTGTGTTAGAGGATTTGTCTTTGTGTCCTTTATTGCTCTAGAAAATCTCATCAAGTTATAGGTAATGATCTGGAGACTAGCCTTGGAAAAGTGACTTAGATTCTGGGGTCACATGCTTAGAACTGGGAAATATGGACTACAGTCGCTAGGAGGCAAGGTTACAGTTGTTGGCTTACCTTGTTATGCAAGCCACTGGGAGACCAAATCACTAAAAAAGGCAAGTTAGCTCATGGTTTGGGCACCTGGAGTGGTTGTTTAGCTCCTAGGGGGTCCTGTAACTCCTAAGGAAGGTCAGTAAAGTTTCGGTTTGTCGATTCCACTTCCTTAATTTCACTTAGAGGGTTGAGTCATGTCATATTATCCCTTAGCTCATGTTTACCCTAACAGGCCGATGAATGTAGGTAAATGTGGAAGGATGGTTACATAGTTCATACAAACTAGTATGTACTCATTTTGATAGGATGGTAAGTCAATGGGTCCCACAAAATCTAAATCCCATTTTTCAAAGGGTATAATTTAGGCTTGTATTTTTTATTGACTTCTTATCCCTTTTTCTAGGCTTCTCCACTCGTTAGCATGCATCACAATGTGATACATATTCATTTATGTCTTTGTGAAGTGTTTGTTAGTAGTAACATACTTGAAAACCTTTGTAAGTTGTCCTCCTTGTAACAAAATGCCCCCGCGAGATGCACCATGGAAAGCATGTTGTATGGCATGTACGTCATCTTACCTTATGTAATAATGGAGTATCTGGTGTAATCCAAGTTTGAATAGCTAGCCTATAATCCATGTGTATGTGACACATGTTCTGACAATCTTGTAACATTTTCTATATGTGAAGTGTTAAGGAAACTCTCCTATAGCGAGATGGTTTGCTATGTCAATAACCATGGGATTTATATAGAGATTTAAACTACGTTCTCATCGAGAAAGGAGTCGTCAACAACTTCCCGATCTTCATTATTTATTAGTCTAGAGAACAAAATACACAAAATCTTTTTTCTGAGGTTTGTCAAGTATAGTTAAGTCAAACTATTATAATAACAACCACCATCTAATGATATCCTTGCATTAAAGTCTATTTTGTTCATAAAATATATAATGGTTGAATGGCTAATATGAATGAATATTAGATAACTAATGATGTGATGTTGAAATTAATTGATTGCATAAACCACAATGAGTAATCCTTTTCAATGATTGTCTAATGAAGTTTTGTTCTTAACAATTTTTTTCTTATGCAATAAATGTCAAATGGCTCTTTAAAATATTTTTGTCCAAGGACTGCACCTATTGATCTAATAGAGGCATCAATATGAATGTGAAATGGGATATCCCACTTAGGGCCCTATAAAACAAGGGTTTTCATTAATATTTCATGTATATCGTCAAAATAATTTTTTGATAATTTGTTGACCAACAAAATTCTAAATATTGGATAGCAAACAATTTAGCTACCAACTTACCAAAATATTTTATAAACTTTATCTAGTAGCCTACATATCCTAGGAAAATTAAGAAAAAAAATTGTATGAGTTGTTGGCGAGTGATGCCTATGAATTATCTTAGACATTTTAGGTTATATCATGAAAACGTATTTTCATTTCTACCTTTTGGGAGTGAAGGAGCCCCTTTCACTATTGATTTTTTAAAGTTTAATCTAAAGCAGGAAGGTGTACAAAATTTCATAGAGTGGTTTGGCATTGTTCTCTGACAAAGAACAACTTGAGAAACAGCGAATACATTATTATGATATTTCAACAAGCACGGGTTTTACAAGAGGCACAATTGCCTAAATTGGATATTCAATGATAGAGCTATAAAACAACAACAACAACACAATAATCAATGATAGGGTGTTAACCTTAATTCTATTAGGAGCAGTGAAGGTTTTGCCCATCGTTTATCCTACAAAATGTTGGAGTTATAGGAAAGTAGTGTTAGGTCATACTCTCATAGATGTGATATGTTGATTGTTAATTGTCTACTAAAGAAGCTTGGTCAAGTTAGTTGACACTTCCTCTTATGGCTTTTGTCTAGATTTAAGTAATATAGTTGATGATTCAGTATAGTCCAATAAAGTAAAGGATATGATGTGCAAGATGAAAATAGGGTAGGAAGGAAGGGTGACTCAATGTAGTTGAGATTGTTGTTGGGACTTAGAAATATAAACTTAGTGTTTTTTTTAGTCCCTTTTGTGTATTAAATTCCTGTTGAATGCAAGTATGATGATCTTGGGGTAATGTTCAATTGTACTAAATGGTTTTGAATGATGGACTATTGTTGTTATATTAGAATAGATTATTGATTGATGCATTATGAAATTTGTTATATTGTCTACGTGGTCAAGCATACGAGAATTATGTATTACATGTAATGGTTTTTATCATTAGTACATGCACAACCTATATATGTGTCAACTACACATACATACTCTGTGCATATAAACCAATATTATTACGATGTATACTAGTTACTATGTTATCATTATGGCCGGTGTGTGATGTTTATAGTATAATTAAAATTAAAATATTTTAATGTTACTTTTAAATTATTTGATTATTTTGGGATTTTATAATATTATTTTGGTAAATGAAAAAAATATATTTATCTAGATTGAATTGCATTTAGCAATATTGATAGCATATCATGGAATAAATCCAGCCAAACTTAAATTTGATTTAATGAAGTAGATAGCATGTTAGGTAATAAATCTTAGGCAATTGTCAAGAAAGGATTATATTAGTATATTTAACCTTCTTTAGACTATATTGAGGAGGCTAGGAAGGTGATAGGAGTGAAGGATAAAATGAAGTTGGGGGAAAGAAGAAGAGTTTACAAGACTTGGTGAAACATTAGACTAAAGGGGAGGAGAACCTAAGAAGTAAAAAACTATGAACTCATGAGTTATTATGAAATGTGAGAGAGTGAATTTTGAGATACTAGTGTGTTGTGTTGTACATGACCTTTTAGCATGAAGAGCTAGGTTTCCTAAAGCTAGAGAGCTACAAACATGCCTAGCTTGTTGGGAGGTAAATCAAATTTGGGTAGTCCAATTAGTAGAGGATTGTTAATTGAAACTATATCAAGGGACTATATCAGATAGAGAGAAGAGGTATTTCCCCTCTTATCATGTATTGTTAAACTATAAATTGTTAGATGAATTATGGTGTGATTTTAAATCAAAATTGAAATTGTTATAAAAAATTTCACAATAAAGAAAACAAATAAAAAAATATTTTGATTACACATATAATATCTAAAACAAATCTAAAGTTTACAAAAGTAATACTATTGTGGGTTCATAACCTTATCTTTATTGAAATACAATGTCTACTCAATTTATTTATTTTTTCAAAGTACAAGGTCTATAACTTTTAAGCCCATGTAAAGAGTTATTTACAACAAGCTTCTTCCTTGTCAATAAGTCCTTCATTTGTGTGGTCAACTATTGTCATTGTTAACAGCACTAGGATCAACTGATGCCATTGATCTTTCATTTGTTGAGGCTCCTTCTTTTGACTATTTTTTGTCTAGCTTCCTTCTTCTACCTCCATCTAGATGATCTCCCTTTGACTTTCCTTGCTTCGATAATCCTTCTACCCCAAGACTACCATTTTTGCATTGTTAGTTCAACAATGTTTGTTGGAAAATCAGCACCACATAATCAATTAACATAATACATGCTTGTGTGCAAGCCCTTGTGCAAGGACTACCTACTCATGGTCATTTGGAAGGCATTGATAGAACCTTAGTGTGGCTATTATGCATGGTACTTAGTTTACAATCCTTAATTAACAATGGGTTGGCATTAGGCTATTAATTATCTCATTTGGGTCTTCCTACTCTCATGAGTCTTTTGTGGCACACCAAAAACAATCAAGCATTTTTTTTTTGTTTTGTAGAAAAAATGAAGCCTCCTAAAGGTGAGTTCAATCTCTATATGTCAATGGCAATTTCACCTCTTCAAGGGTTCTTCAAAATATGTTCTATCGAGGGATAGCCACCCCTTGTCTAGTAGTTTGCCAAAGCCAAATACATGATTTAGATTGAAATTATTCTTTCACACTCGGAAAAGTTTAAATGATTGTACTTTTGGTAGTCATGTAGCATGTGCAGATTTTTCTTGAACTAACAAGATTGCAATTATTACTAAATTATCCATGTAGATTCAATGCCATTGTAATAATGTGGTCATGGAATTAGACCATTTCAAGCAATTATTCACAAACTTGGGAAATGCTCTCTACAACATAGGTCCCACCATAATCTTAATATAATTAATCAAAAAGACAACAACGAGGTGTCTCTTAACAACATAAGAACCAACCAACAATAAAGGCCAACAACACAACAACTAGTCAAGGCAATGGTGAAATGCACCCCCCTACCTACACAATGATGAATTCCAAATTGTTCTACTTCAAATTTCTTAGAATGAATGTCCACCAATAAAAGTGTATTAGGTTGGATCATTGACAAATTTCTTAGAATGAATGCCCACCAATAAAAGTGTATTAGGTTGGATCATTAATGTGTCAATGAGCTACCACATAACATATGTCAACCTATACCTAAGCACAACAATGACTCACCTCCCCCCATAAGCTTGTTAGCCTCAAGGGCATAGTCAGCTCATGCATGGAAGCATTGGCCTTATGATTAGTGTTGGTGTTAGTCTAGTGGTTTTAATATCGTTTAATGATAGGAATTAAATATACTTTAATGACTTCAACATTGTCGCTCTCAAGATAGTATTATCCTAGTTTGTGTTCCTTCAAATGTGAAAGTTTTTTCAGGTTTTGTTTGCTTTTGGCAGCATGACCTTTGGCCACCATTTTTTTCGGTAATATGCATTCTATTATATTGCTTATATGTTAGAAATTTAAAGCATATTTTGAGGAAAATAATTTGAACACGCTTGAGAACTGTCCCTCCACAATAATGTGAAAACAATGATCAATCACATGCTTTAAAAAATGCTCTCTTTATCTATGAGAAAGTGTCATTCAAATTGCTGATTTTATTGTCACCTATAATCAAAAGTTCAAATCTGTGTTTTCTTTTATTTTTTTAACTTTTCATGTGTTTTGGTTTGCAAAGTAAGGCAGACCACAATTATTTCTTTTTCTATTTAACTAAAAGAAAATTTAAAAACATAGGAAACAAACTGGCAAAATAACTTTAGCCAGTCCTATAAATGTCTAAAAATCACTCAGGCATTTTAGGCCTCCCATAAACATCTTGGTAGTTTCCTATACTATAGGGCATTTCAGAGGTGGGAAACATGTCCCACAGAAGAAGGAAAAAAAAAAAATACAAAATAAATATAATTTCAAATTAACATTCTTTCAATTGAGGATGAAATTAATTGATCAATTTCTTTAAGCCTCCCATAAACATTATGGTAGTTTCCTATGTCATGGGGGCATTTCAGAAGTGGGAAACATGTCCCCACAGAAGACAGGGCACAAGATTCATATAATTTCAAATTAACATTCTTCCATTTGAAGATGAAATTAATTGATAATTTTTTTAGGGTTAAAAATATTGAAAATAATAGCTCAAATTAGCATTTTTCACATTGATGATGAAATCCTTAAATTAATTGATATATTTATTCAGAGGGTTAAAAATATCATTGACATATCAACTTTGTTGGAAGAGTAAAAATTATCATTAACACATCAACTTTATTCAGAAAGTAAAAAATGCCATTGACATATCAAAGACTTGAAAAAATCCATTACCAAGCAACTCTCATCCAACACATCATGCACTTTGAGTTGCATTTTCAATTAATCTTTGTTCAGATACATCAAAAGTTGTGAACGATGTAGTTGCCAATTTATTAGGCATCTCAGAGGCATTATTTTTCAAGAGTGAATCATCGATTTTTCCTTGAGACTGAACATAAAGCTGTAATATAGTGGACAAGGCTGCATTTCTATGACATCTGCGAATGCTAATTACTAGATATTGTATAGTATGGAAAACAAAAGTTGGATATTTGTTGGTTTCAATTCATTTATGCGTTCAAAGACTTATTTTTCAATAAGGGATCATGGATGTTGCCTTGGGATGAACAAGTCGAACAGAGAAGTTGATGTATAACAGGTAAGGCTGCATTTCAACGACATTTTGGGATTCTAATTACTAAATATTTTAAAGTATTGCAAGACAAAAATTGGATATTTGTTGGTTTATTTCATATGTTTAATGTCACCTGTTGGGATCTCCGGCGAACAGAGTTCAACCAGGTCGGTGAAAGCAAGGGAATGTTATAGGCTCCACCAGGGTTTTATTCCTCAAAAGAGTAACCAGTATGGCCCCACAAGGCAACCATTAATTAGTTGTTCAGCTATTGCAGCCATTATGTCAAGTCAGGCAGTTACATGCCTCAAGTGTAAAACGGTGTAAACAGAGTCCCTCCTTTTTGATACAGGTTGGATACTCAACACTACAGTTTATTAGGGGAGCTTCAAGTCTCTACCTGTTTGCATGTCAAAATATGAAATTGATAACTTCCTCACTTTGAATCAATACAATGCATGATAATACTCCTTATAAAGTATCTGCTAATTTTCAGGTTTGTTGTGATGTAAACATGATTAGCATGCTAAAAACTAATTCTAAATATTTCCTTATTTTCTTTGAAATCTCATACAGTATATCAAGCACTATTTATATCTCTACAATCTTAATCTTGTTCCTATCGTTTTCGTATAGTAGTGAATTGGATTAACAGAATCAATCGAAGTCCCAAAAAAGCATGGATAGAGACATACATGGATGGAATAGAAAACTACATTTGAGGTTCAGATTTAAAAAGCAAATAAATTTTCATGGAAATGTCAGAGTAATGCATACAACTATTCCCCTTTTACAGCACCATTCAACTCACTCGTAACAAAACATGGTACAGACTACTAATTTTACTTAGTCAATAAAGTTAGTTTGTTGAGATGAAGGGCTACAGAACAGCCATTTGAGAAAGACATAGTAAGACTGCTATTTAATTCCATGCATACATATAACTAAATTCATTTTAAATTAGATGTAGCTCGCATGGTTGGGAGAAACGTTGTTATCCTCAACGCCCAGAATAAATTCTCACATGTGATAATGAATGTATCTTTGTAATGGCTTCAAGCCTTGTCTGAGAGTTCCTCAAGGACCGAAACATGTATAGTCCTCAAATGGAATATAAAGATATTTTTTCAAAGGAAAAAATAAACTAAGTTTATTTTTATGTAGTGAAGTCCCACTAGTGTGACTCGATTTTGAGAGTTTCATTCTGTAAAGCAGCCAAGGTTCAAAACTCATGGAAGTCAGAAAGAGACACCCAAAAAATCTAGCCCTGTTAAGGGTTGGCGTGGCCCAAGTCGGGTGTGATCCCCAGAGGATTTTGACTACTTCGATGCCCCTAGGTCACAGTTTCTTAGACCACAAGTCAGTCCCACAAGTCACGAACAGTGAAGAACAACCCTTATAAGACCCTTCAAGACTCGCAGGTCTTGATGAGTCATATGCCAAAACAGATCACTTGCATAGAACCGGCGCATAAGACCCTTACCCGTGCTGACTCGCATAAGACTCGCATTGACCCATTGAATCACATAAAACTCATATCAAACTGACACGAACCCATATAAGACCCATCCCTAGACCCAGCGTGGACTTCATTAGTTTTTTCTTTGTGCTTAAAATTTACCATATTTTAAGTTTTTTCTGTATTTTGCCGAGTCTTATACGAGTCACCAAGTCAATAGGCAGATAAGTCTTATACGAGTACGAGTCGTGCAACACTGGTTACGGACACACTAGCAAACCAAAAAGAAAGTTCATTTTTATATAACATTTTGGTGGATGGAAAATAAAAGTTGCCAAACCAGCTTTTCTATGATCAACAACAAAAATACATGGAAAACATCAATGCCCAGCCAAAGAGACAAAGAAACCCTTCAGGAAAAATAATCCTAAAGCATGCCAAGAATATTCATAATCAACTATGTGAAAAAGGATACAAGTTATGAACACTAAGGTAGCAGGAGAAAAATAAAAATAATTATTATAACGTCAAGTTTGAAACTGGACCAACTGCGTTCTTCTACACCTGGTCTCCAGAGGTACACAAAATACAACATGACCAAAACCTTTGTACCGTCTTTATGAGCATAGATGTTCAAAGCTGTAGCTGTATAACATATGTGCTGTGACTAAGAACTTGTCAGAGATAATATCAACAAAGACGTCTCCATACTATGATACCCTATAAGTTAACAAAGCAGAGAATAAAACCCTTGTTTACATTGCCATTGGGAAATGGCGCAAGCACTCCAAAATACCTCAAAGACAAACATAAAAAAGCCAGCACTTCATGATAACATGCTCAGCCAAACAAGTAACTGTAAGCACAAAGGCCTGCTTAATCTGCCAGTCCCACTGACTTTTTGCCTAAATCATAGGAATCTTGAAGGCTTGCCCGTCCTTTTTCCTTTATGTCACACGAAGCTTTGCTTGATCCCAGCATTTGGAAAAGCTGACCATATGGTTTCTAGTGGGCTTTCTTTCGAAATATCATCGTATCTTTATAGTATTCTCTAAGTAGTGGCTACTTCTCATGTGAAAAGTATAAGAATGCAAGAAACATTGGCTAATAGCTATCAATCGTCTTGCTTCTTGAAGAGTTCTAAAGATTTTAACAGAATTCAATTGAAAAGATAAAATCCTGGAAACCAAGCATGATACCATGCCTGAAATCATTTATATTTTCTGACCATTTTTGTTTGAACCATCTGTGTTGTCCACAAATCATTGCTGTGCTTTTGACCCTCCAGCTCTGGAACCAGGGCTGCCTTTTGGAAATCGGTAAGTTCTATCTTGAGTCCCAGCTTCTATGTGTGTAGCCCGGTATGCTCTGACTCTTCGATTCTGTAATTAAATGAATTTAGCATTGAGCTGTATTTGACTGTAATATACAAGTCTGCTGTCATATATGCTAAACCAATGAATTGTCAAGTAAATAGATCTAAGGGCATTGAGGGAGGAGTGGAACAAACTACCTCACGCAATGGCAATTCATCTGCTTCATGCATGTGCACAACCTGGCCCATCTTTGGCCTCTTTTCTGCATCCGGATCAACACATCTTAGTGCCACCAAAAGTGCCTTCTTGAGAGCTCGTGTAGATGGTTTTACTTCCATATTTGGATCTAGAACTTCTTCAGAACGTCTGTTCCCTACCATCGTCTTTAACCAATCAACAAGGTTCACCTGTAGCATCAGCCCATGTAATTATTCCAATGTGAATTTGATGAGTGCATCTCCATCTATAGCCTCTTGGCTCTACCTATACAGTTATAATATAATAGAAACGTACCTCTCCTGCAGGTCTACCATAGTCAACTGGCTCTCGTCCAGTGATAGCCTCTAGGAGGAGGACCCCAAAACTGTAGACATCACTTCTTTCATTCAACAGCCCTGTATTTGCATACTCTGGAGCAACATATCTAGAAGCAACAGTAAAATCATGGATAAATTAAGTCATCCATTTCATGTCTGTAAAAACTCCAATGTGCTACCAAAAATATCATTGAAGCACCTAAAAGTGCTGATTTTGATGACATATACAAATCAATCCAACAAACACAATACAACTGATAATAAAATTAGTGTAAAAATATCAAATAACGCACTCCAGCAATGCCCGAGTCTGCAATTGAATTTGATCTACAATTATAATCTAGACAAGAAATTCAGGAACTAACAGAAATGTTTGCAAGACAACTAAACAGGAACAAACCAGCCAAATAGCACTGCATGAAAACATAAAACCAGCCATAACAAGTTACAACACAGACAAATTCAAAAGGAGAGAGTTTCCATGCTCATAATCTAATCATTCTGATCGAAAGGAGTTTAACAGCCGAAAAAACATAAACTACTGTGTCGTGACTCATAAATAACTATTGGAGCCATCAACTTCAAAATTCAAATAGTGGAGAAGCCAACTTCTGTTAATGCAGTACATCCAATTGATATACAAATATGAAATGCAATGTTATTTGCTAACCATTGTGCCGGGCAGCTCCTTCCTAGTGGTAATGTTCCAAAATAGCAAACATCTTTCGAAGATATCATCTAAAAAATTATATTTTAACAGAGGCCCCTTAGAATCTTGTTCAGTAAATCAGTCTTCTAATTACCTCGCTGGAAACAATTTATGCAAGACGTCAAAACGTTTTGTCGGAAGCTTAAGTTTACGTGACATCTCACTCAAAACCATTTTCCAGCCCACCTAAGGGGCCTCTGTATGTAGTACACATGCCCATGGAGGGTATATCTCTATGTTGCACGAAACTTCCAGGAACCAGGCGTTTCGAGCCATACCAATACCAGAAACTTCGAAACTTGGTCGAAACTCGACCATCATGTAATCATAAAATAGACTTGTTTTTCCTTCTAAATTGTCATCTATGGATCATATTCCCTTTTTTCTGGGAAAGATAATGTGTTATTCATATATATATATATACGTTACGACCCACGTTTCAGTTTCAATTTTTGGGAGGTGACATTTCTGAACATATCCATTTCGGAAACTCCTTCATGCAACTTAGGTATATATTCAAGACAACTTTCTGTCGAGAGTCTAAATTAGCCAGAGAGGCTCCTCATCTTGCAATACAATTATTCGTGCATGACCAGTTGAAATCCAACATGCATGGTACAGTTTAAAATCATTTTAATTCTAAAATTAAGTATGTAGCCAATTAATGTAACCAGGAGATAGGAGAAATCGGAGGATTAGATAATCATTTCTAAAACAATATAGCAATGTGTACTAGATAAGGGGAGAGGCATGTTTATTTCCTTATAATTACATAAATACAGGTAGACTTAGATGCATGTTTAATCAAGTCTTGGGATATGGCAGGTCACGCTCATCCATGGACAATGGCTGAAGAGTCTGCCTGCTGAATAAACCTTATTGATTGTAACATGGAAGAATGGACCTAGAAAAAACAAATAGCAGTCAAATCAGAGGAAAGTTGGGAGAGAGAGTGTCACTGTACCCAAATGTACCCATTACTCTCGTTGTAACATGGCTCTTTCCTGATCCAAGAAGCTTTGCTAAACCAAAATCAGAAACCTTTGCATTGAATTCATGATCTATCAAGATGTTGCTTGATTTAATATCCCTGTGAACAACCTTTGGTTCTAGCGCCTCATGCAAATATGCCAATCTGCAAAGAATGTAATCAGGCATTCAGAGCTAAAATGATGACAAGGAAATTAAATGCACGTCAAACAGGTGGTTGCCACAAAGTTTTTAATTCAATAATAGCCTTGCAGAGAAACAAACTTACAGCCTAATATCATATCTCAAGTTTTAGATCGTATCCAATAAAAACATTTAACGAAGTACAGTTATCTACGCATAACATAGTGGGAAGAATAATAAGAAGAAAGATAACAGGATACAGACGCTTTTGCAGTCCCAAAGATAATTTTCATACGGGCCTCCCAAGTCAAAAAGCCCCATTGCCTCATAGCTCCGTGAAGCCATTGCTCCAAATTGCCATTATTAACGTACTCATATACCAAAATCCTGAAAGGAAATAAATAGTGAACATCATTGTAAAATAGAGAATAAGAGAACAGTGCATTAGCACTTTCGGAGATAATCAGTTCTAGTTCTTGCATATACTATTTTTTATACACAATAAAACCGTGAAAAAAAATGCTCCATATGAATCCCGCATTAATAGTTTGTACCTGTGAGTTCCTTCTACACAATAGCCAAGCAACCGTACAAGATTTTTATGTCGGACACGGCCGATGGCCTCCACTTCCACCCTGAACTCTTTCTCTGCTTGGCCTCTGAAACAAATCACAGATAATCAAGTAATTAAGAAAAGAACCTACAAAACAGAGTACATACCTGCATTTTATAACAAGAAAGGCTTATTAAGAAAGCAGAACAGCAAAGACTGCACACAATATTTCAAGATAAAACAACTTACAAATTGTTAAATAGGTTCTTAACTGCAACTATAGTTCCATTTGCAAGCTGACCCTTGTAGACAATTCCATAACCACCTTCACCAAGTACGTTTTCCTTTGCAAAATAACCTGTGGCAATTTCTAGATCTCTTAAAGTAAACCAATAACCCCATCCAAGATATGAGACTTCAGGCATACCACTCATCGGTGAAGCTGTATTCGTTGCAAAAGACGAGGAGCCTCTATAAATAGAGTGTGCCTCTGAGCTTCCCCCGTCCACTGATTGTGAGACTCCTCCCTTCTGTTGAAGAGAGGAACCCCCTGGACTACTCTTCTTTGCATCAGAATCCTTTACCCCCACGTGCACCAAAACTTTGTCCGAATTTTTCTGGCTGGAATTGCCCTGATTAGTGAAGCGAATTTCATCACCTCGGGGAGGATTGTTAATCCCTTTTCTATCAACCTTTACTTCTTTTATTTCCTTTGAAACTTTTGGGATCTGGTTAATGGGCAGCTTTTCTAGTATTCTCCTCGACTTTCTCCGAGAACCAAGCCAAAGAGATAACATAAAGAGAATTAAGAAAATGAATGTTCCAACAGCCAAACCAATCAGGACCCAGAGTTTCATCCCAAAAAAGGATGTCTTCTTGGATAACTGAGCATTCAAGAACCCTCCAGAGGACATTTTCAAAGTCTAGTTCCACTGCCAGAGAACAGTAATTTTCAGGCAAGGAATAGGAAGTTAACAATCAACATTGCATTAAACCAAGCAATGAAGTAAAATGAAACCATCATACCACGAACGTTCTATCAGTGTCAATTGCTAAGGTAAACAGCTAAATTCCCCAGAAGCGCAGCTTGCATCTGCAACCAAAATAGACAGGATACACGCTAAACCCATGTTTGAATACAAACCTCTATAAATATCCCATCACCAGCCAAAATTGCTTTTACAAAATTAAATGTGTTATGGTCGATAGATTTTCACCGATAATAATCTGAAACTAGAGCTTGTTTGTTATGGACATTTAGGGAACCTTACTTCAACTTTAAAACTTACTGAAGCTGCATTAATAACAATTTAGCAGCCCGGTGCCTGCACACTCAAATGCTTCTGGCAGGCATAATCAAATGACACTTCCTGATTAAGTATGCATGGTATCGATCTAAGCCTAATCAGTAAAAATAGCATTGGCTATGGTTATGCACAGAGGATAAAAAGAATTGACAATTGAGTTTAAAACTGTGGCTCTGCTACCTGTAAATTACAAAGTTGAAGAAACAATTTTTCCTTGAATAACGAATCCAAAACTAGGCTCTTGCATTGTTGGGGGCATGGGGATGAACAATGTACAAGCAGCAGTAATTAAAAGACGAAATTCAGCACCCATAATATGAAAAAAAATTGCAATTTCGGCAATTGAAAATCACCTCTCAGATATGTGGATTACTCGGGTGGTCGTGAAATGAATGACCGTGCTTGAATTAAGAAACTCCCCTGAGAAAAATATCCCATAGTGCCCAAAGTCTCTGTATTCTGCCCTGATTGCCAGGATTTCCTGTAGAGAACGAAAGCTGCGAACTTTTTGCTTCAGGGGACAAAAAATACGTTATACCTGAATACACATTGCATTCTTCTTATCATTTACTTGATGGGGGTAATAGCCTGAGGCTTCAAAAACAAGGCCCATGGAAGATGAAGTGGAGCTACCTGAAGATCAAGCAAACTTCCGTGGGCCACACAGTTGGCCAACCCTACTATCTCATGACAAAATGTATACTGCAAGCGAAAGCAATCCAGGCCCGCTGGTGGTTGCAGGAATAGACAGGCTACACCGCTTGACCGGGCTCATAAAATTTGCAAAAAAATAGCATTGAAGAGATTAAAGGAAACCCAATACAGAAAACGAAGTTCACACCAACTAGGCGGTACCCGCAAATGGGACAAAGTAGCGAAAGAGGGTGCCCAGTTGTGTAGATTCATCAGATTTGGCACCAAGTCTGACAGGAACCCAATGGCTGAAAGATGGGTATTGGAAGAAGGGGGCGGAGATATTCAGTAAACATCCAGCAAGATTGATTGATTGGAAATGGCAGGCAAGCAGGGGACTCTCAGAAAGAGGAAATGTTGCATTTTCTTACACCTTTCTCAACAGCAACGTTTGCTTCTCCCTCTGCATTTCATTTAACAAGAACGAAGCAAACACAGGGTTCAAGAAATGCTCTGAAGCAGCAGCCGCGGGGGGTTGGGTCTGAGAGCAACAGGGTGAAGTGTGTCTTACAAACTTCAAGAATAAAAATGAGAGAAACCCACCCGTGGGCTTGGTTGGCCTGATGCAAGAATGAGGTAAGCACTACTGTTTGTGCAACGCCTGCTTCCAGCTTGATGTTGAAGTGACAGTGATTGGTGAGATCAAACATGCAACTCTAGATTCTGTGAGAGTATGAAAATCAAACATATAACTCTAGATTCGATGTGAATCGGAGTGAGCGAGGGAATGGTGGCAGTGTGCGCTATTTTAGGCAAAGTATCATGAGAATTAAGTGTACCAAATGGGATGGGGGGAACCGGGAAAGAGAGGAAGTGGAGTGAGATTTTGGGATTTTAAATGGGAAAAACTTAAGCTCCAGTGTAATTATATGTTTAAGATTTTGGGATTTTAATGGGGGAAACTTAATCTCTAAGTGTAATTATGTGTTCCAAGAGATTTTTATGCAAGTTGGTAATTTGAAATGATAAGTGTTCTTAATGCAAGTTGGTAATTTGGAATGATAGGTGTTTAGGAATAAATAAGTTAATAGTTATTATTTGAAGTTGGTAATTTGGAATGATAGGTGTTTAGGAATAAATAAGTTAATAGTTATTATTTTGATAGTCGTAATAGATTGAAATCACATTTTAATAGATAAATAAAAATTATTAAAAATATATATATATTTTATATATATGAAAGCTATAATTTATTATATTTTTTATATTAAAAAATAATTTTTAAGTAAGATGTTGAATTATAATTGTAAAAGTATATAGTTTGTTAATTTAAATTTGTTTAAAGCTTTTTAGATAGATGATCGGTGTTTTGTTAAGCACTTTTTGATGTTAAGTTACTCATTTCATTTCCACGTCTCAATTGAGATGATATATTAAACATGATGAAAATATAATCCCACCAAATTTAAAAAATAAAAATAAAAAATCATTAAATATAATTTCATAATAACTATAAAAATATTATTATTTTTTATATTTTTGAAATAAAACTTAAAACTACTTTCAATTACTAATATTATATTTCTTTAAATATAATTTAAAACACTTTCTACAATTAAAAAAAAATCTTTATTTTATTTTTCTTCTTAAAATAAAAATAAAAATCAATTAATTACTAAATTTGGGTTAGAGTTCACTGTGATCTTTGAAGTATAAATAATATATTTTTTATTAAATCTTACTCATTTAATATATCTTTAAAAAAAAACAACAACTTTTTAGAAAACTATTTTATTGTTAAAATAACTAAAAAATAATAAAAGAGAAATAAATTCACTGCTGAGAATAAAGTTAGATTTTTAAATCTCAATCATCCACCTATTATTTTTATTAAAAAAATTATAAAAATCCTATTAACACTCCTATAAACATAAAAATAAATTAACAACCAAAACCTAAAAACATTTGACTTAATAACCCAAAACCTAAAATTATTTAACATTAACCATAATCCACCCCTTCAAAACCACCGATTTATTATTAAATTATAATAGATTCAACCACTTTTAATATATAAATAATTAATTAAATTTAGTAATTATTTACTTTTATATACTATTGTCTTTTAATGGTATATGATATTATTAATTTTATTTACTAAAATATTTTTAAAATTAAATAATAATTAATTAATTTATGTATCATATCTTACCATAAATGAATAATGATTCTTAGGTATGGATTAGTTTTAATTGCTGAGTTATTGAGGGAATAATGATTCTTATATTAAAGAATATTGTATTTAATATATAACAACATCATTTTTTAACATTTCAGTTACAACGTTGAATACGGAACAAATTGAAGTGAATTTGATTCTTTTAGATCTCGAATACAATCACTAGCGCCATCCTATAGCGCTGGCACCATTTTAAAAAAATGGCGCGCATCAAATAAACACATTAGATATTTATACACTTGACTGTGAGTGTTTTTAATATAAATTACATATGGGCAAATAATCTAATAACTAAATTATTAAGATTAATGATTATAATATTGTTAGAATTTTAATATTTATTTATTTTTTATATTTTAAATTTATTGATTTAGTTATTAATAAGAAGTGAATATAATTAATGGTGATGAGTAAGTTTGCATTCATGGTATCTAGAGATGGTTTCATAACTGAGTTATGATAGGTTTTCTCACTTATAAAGAAAAAAATGAACATAATTATTATTGATTGTTATTAGTAAATGTTGGCTAACTCATAATTGTTATTCAATGAGAATCACACCACCTAAACTGACTTATAGTGAGCAGTAAGGAAGTACATTTCACTATACCAAATACTTCTATATTTTAGATTATTATCTCATTTCTTTTATTTTAACCAAAATTAAAATTTATATTAAGTGAAAATCTATGTTTGAAGCACAATAGTTACATCAAAGTACATCATTATAGAGAAAGTGTAGACTACATTTGCGCTAGGCAACAAGAAAGTAAAAACTTTCCAAAAAAACTCTCAAATTTCTACAAACTTCAAATTCCATACTACTCAAACATCGTGAGAAAAGGTAGAAACATCATGGGCAGAGCCCATTCCTATATCCATAATCGATTCGTTTAGATTTGGGATAGGGAGTTGAGGAGAGCTAGTTGAAGTGCTTGCCAAGGAAGGTTCAAAATGGTGTTTTCTCATAACAAGTTGGAGTTCTTCCACTTTCTAACATATGGCGGTAATTTTATCCTCTAGTTTTTTTGTCATCATGTTGTGTTCAAGTAGAATTTCCATGGAAGATGTAAGACTGGAGACCAACTAATTGTGATTCAACTAAAGGGCAAGGATCTCTTCTTGCATTTTTTGTAGTTGATCCTACATAGGATCATACTGTGCCCTTGAACTACTTTCAAGCTTCATAATTGTGGGGATTTGACCAAGAGAACCCTTCTCAACTTTCTTGCAATCCAAAATTATAATAATAATAAAGCCCCCAATAACCAAGAACCTTCAAACAGATTATTAACTCATTTCCTTACATCTAAGGAGGACGAGCTTTTAGCCAATAAAAGGTAGTGTTAAGTCTTACTGCAAAACCAAAAGATAGTTCCAACCTTTAGAGTATGTGCAAGAAAGTCAATATCCTTTGTAGTCACCATTGAAGCCACCTTCAATGTGGCCATGTGCTTTCTAGTAATTTCTAGTCTTAGCCACATACATGAAACCAAATATCATCCTCAATAGTGATATAACCTCTTTTCTAGAGAAATTATTGTTGAAAATAGCAACAAGAAATGATAAAAATAGAATCCAGAATATTCCAATTTTAATTTGTCCTTGAATTAAAATTTGAATTTAGTCTCACCAATTGCTTGAAAAATAATTAATTAATTCATCTTGAGTTAATTAGTTGGAGAAAGGTATTTTTTTCCCCTCTCGCGCTCCTGCTCTGCGCTCGCAGCGCAACCCTAGCCTGCCCGCGCCTGTGCTTTCTCCCTCATGGCGTCTGGAGGTGGCCCTGAGGCCCCTCCTCCTCTTCCTCCGGAAGTCGCGGCCTTCAAGGCCCTAGTAACAGCCTCAGGCAAGCGTTCCGTTTCAGGCCCGCAGCAGAAATTCGTGAAGAAACTGGACAGTATCCCCAAGGTCGCTCTCCCTGAAGAAGAAATAT
>APFE031400803.1:22618-60675 GCA_000404065.3 Pinus taeda
CCTCTTTAAGCCATATCGCCCTGCTCTTTAACTGCCAAAAATATTCTTCTTGTTCTAATATTTTGATTTTCTTCTTTTGGAGCAGCTTAATGTGACATCTTTCTTTAAAGGAGAGACAATGGATCGACATGGCTTCCGATGCTCGATCCAATTCTATTTGAATTGAGCGCAGTTCCTTTCTATTTGATTGCCTTTTCTTAATTTGCCAGTCTTTTACTGCCCTTCGCATATGATCCATTTTATCTCTGAACGTCATCAGAAACGGAGAGGGACAGGAGGACATCATCTCTTGCCATGCATTTTTGATGTAGTCGTTGAAGGCAGGGTCATCCAGGGCAGTTCTATTGAATTTAAAACTATATCCTTTCCTGAAACCTTTTTACTTCCAGCCCAATGAAATTGGTCTATGATCCGAAATGAAGAAGTGCTCGATCGAAGAGAATGGAATACCCATCTTGTCAATTAGGCTGGAGTGTATAAAAAATCTATCAAGCCTGTTTTCTATGTATGCATCTCCAGATCTACCATTCTCCCAAGTCGGGAGCATGTGAGAGGGGTGGATGTCAATATAATTTCTCCTCAGCAGGAGCTTGATTTTAATTTTTTCGGCGAGGGGATCCTTCTTCTTGCTAACACCCCAGATTTCCTCCATATTAAGAGTGACGTTTAAGTCCCCTACAATCATTAAATATTCAACGTAAAAAATTTCAGATGCAAAGAGTTTCTCCCAAAAGAACAGTCTATTTTTGTATGGAGCATATACGTTCAAGATGTTAATAGGGAAATTGAGTCCCCTCATAAGAGCCAAAATAAAAATTTCTGCTAAGTAGCTATAACTCTTTGCCTTGATCCAGTACGGATCCCACAAAATAGCTAAGCCCCCTGAGAGTCCATTGGCTTCCACAGCCGATATATACTAGGAAGGAAAAATTTTCCTGAAGTAAGGGATTTTTACAGAAGAGGCGTGCATGGTTTCCTGGATAAGTATAATTTTGGGGCAAGCAGAGAGGAAAAAATCATTCAAAGCCAAAAAGTTATGGCCTGCCCCCAACCCCCTGATGTTCAAAGAAATGATGAAATTCATTTCGGAATCTTGTCGGCCACATTTGCTCTAAGGGGCCGTTCTTCAGTCATGTCTACAATGGGAATGTATATTAGGTTCAAATTTCGGACTCCTCTGCCCACACCTTCACCCCTTCCCTTAAAGTGCCTGCTTCCCCTGTTGTTCTTCCTTCTTACTGTAATGTTACTAGCGGAGCTAGGACTAATATGAGGGGATTTTTGAGCACCTGGTTTATGAATAGTGAGAGGCTTGAGCTCCAGAGATTTCTTATTCAGTAAAAAATCCAAGTCGCTGCCTATAGAGTTGGTGGGCGAGGACGTAGGAGAGTTAGCAGGGGTAGGGGATATCATAGTCTCTTTTCCTTTACCGGGGGGAGGATAGATAATTTTTGAGGAGGATGAAGAGGATGGAATGGTAAGAGCATCCTTATAGGAAAAATGGCGGGGATGCGACATCTGTGGAGGGATGGGGACCTCATGATCAGAGGTAGGCTCTATAAGGGGCGTAGCAAGAGAAGAAACAGGGTTGGGAGCATCGCAATCAGAGGCCGATTCCAAGGGGGGCATGGAGGGAGATATAGGCTCAATAGGGGTCAGAGATGTGCGGTTCAATGGGGGTTGCTGGTGGATAGGAAAGAACATATCTGTATCCCCAGACCCATGTGGAGACAAGCTATCGGAGAGTGAATATTTTACCTGGATCGAGGAAAACTTTCTCGTATTGAAATACTTAGCCAAGGATTGATGAGGGGCATGAACCTTTCGAAAGTTGAGACGCTGAGGGCATTGTTTCAAAAGATGCCCAATACAATGGCAGAAAGAACACCTAAAGGGTACTCCCCAGAAATCCAGTCTTTGCCTAATTTTAAGATACCCCCAAAAGATGTCGATGTGTTCTGGGAAGCCTCCCTTGTAGGCTTTGTCAATCAAGATCCACACAACTCTTTTGTCTCTCTCTCCTCGGCAACAAGGATCAACATAGACACATCTACCAATGGAATTGCCAATGTCCTTAAGGGTTTCCTTTGACCAAAATTCTAAGGGCAAGCTGGGAAGCTTAACCCAGATTAAATTGTTAGAGGGGGTGTTACTTAAGGGATTATGGCCTAGATACCACCGATGCAGAGCCAGGAATCTTCTTTTATAAACCCATTGCTGCCTTAAAATGATATCGAGGTCGCTGGAGTTTAAGAAATGGAAACAGTACCATTCCTTTAGCAGTCTAGCAATAATAGGGACATATCCTATTAAAGGTTTCCATTGCTGCTCAATCCAAGACCGCATTTTTGAATCCTCTAGAACAATGCCACCGACCGATCAAGGCCTTGCCCTGATGACTTTCGATGCGTGCAGCTAGATGGGAGTTGTTGATATTAATGGTAGCTGGAGGGGGAGCAATCCTTACAGGTTTCTGGGTCTGGGGATGAAATCCATCCTCTTTCGCTTTGTCAGTAAGGATATTATCATTATGGACAAGAAAGTGGGAAGGAGGTCCCTTTAACCTGATAACACCATCCAAGACATTTTGTGGGACCACAGGATGAGTCAACATTTCCTCCAAGGTGGACTGCCATTCACCTGACAGTTTGGCACCTCCGTGGATTGATTCTGCCTGGATGGCCACTTGTACCATAGCCTCCAGGGCAGATGAGTCAGATTGTAGGTCCATGCATAAAGAAGGCCCCTATCTATTTACGGCAAAGTACTATACAATCTACTTGAAGATCGAAGCCGGACACAGCATTCAAAGAGAGTAGTAAGTACTGAAGAAGATGCCTAAAGAAAATGGATCTGAATTCTTGTTGTCTGCCTAAAGTACTAACAGAAGAAGTCTTGGAGAAATGAACCAGTCCTGAACCCAGAAGTTAGAGAGCTTAAGATACTGCCATCTGTCCCGAAAGATTTGAAAAGGACAGATATGATGAGGAAAGGGGTCTAATGGGCAACAAAGAATTTGAAAGGGGACGACTATACTTAATTCGGAAGGTTAGTTCCCAACTCCAAGGAGGAAAATACCTTAGCTCACATCACTTGACTCTATCTGGGAAAGTTTTGGATAGGTGGGAAGAGTTAAGACATGTACGATGGATAGAATCTGGCCGTTGGCCGAAAAATTCCGGCCTGGAAAAACCAACAGGATTCAGAGAGCAAGGGGATCGACACAATCTGGATGCTTATTCTGAAGAAGGTTCTTCTGGGCACACTATGCAGTAGCAAAGAAAATGACAAACACACCAGCAAGGACCAAACTTAACCCGAAAATCTGTGCAGGGCTTGGTAATAACAAAATAGTTTTGAACCTTGAGCATCGAGCTCCATGACCCACTTAAAAGTTTCGCAGGCATGAGGGAACTCACATGAATTCTAAACAAAAAATTATGTATTCCAATGTCCCTTTTTTGTTAAAAACAAGACAATACTCATAGATATGATGTCCATGCACTTAGATCTATAAGTTATCATAATTCATTCCATTCTGCATTTGCATTATTCATACAAGGGATATCCTCTTCAAAAGAAAACTGTAATTATTCCTTTAAATTTATAACAGAAAAAACAAAAATTTCAACAGGAAGGTTTGTCCATAAAGCAACTGACCTAGAGACGCGGACAAACCGTGTGCTAGATGCAAGTGGACGAAGAATAAATAACCAGAGAGAAGCCAACGTTCAACAAAATAAGAAGGTCCCTCTTCCAAAAACCATCAGAACAACAAAACCAGGGAACAAGAATACAACGAATAAGTCTATAAAGGAAGAAGATTTCATGGAAAGAAGCCAGCCACAAAGCAAGCAGGAGAGATATGGAACGATTTGGTTAAGAGCCAGGAGCCGACAAGTGTTATGGATGAGTTCTAAGGCTGTGGGTCATGGAGGCGCCACCTTCAGGAGAAAATATGACCGAGTGGCTTCTGAGGCAAGCATGCATTGCCGGAAACGTGTTCACCATGCAGCTAAAAACTTACGCACCTGTAAAAGTTCTCCAAACGCGTTCTCTGGTTGGTCACTCCAACCTACAAATCGCCGCACAACTGCCGCACTCCCACCTCTACCACTCTCTACACAGGTTTTCTCAATCATGAGTGTTTGTTCAAAAAAGCAATAAGCACTTTCGAATTCCTGATGACTTGTTTATCATTTTAATAATTTATATATTAAATAATGCTGATGTTTTGTTTATGTTTACGTAAATTTGAGAGTTTTTAAGCGCTTATATAATTCTTTATTATGTTGAGATTATTTCAGAATTAAGCAGTGGATGGATAAAAGGGTTTTAGGTTTTGTTTTATTAAATTTTCTAGGTTGTGGATTGGTTAAAATGGTTTCGTGTTTATTTTATCAGAAGTACTTTTTGTTATTTATATTGACGATGAGTATTTACTATATGACTTTATAGTACAATTCAAGATCATTAAACTATGCTTATTTTGCAGGATAAGTAAGATGGATATAAAGTTCATTTAGAGAGAATGATGGTGGATAATATGAATCAAAATTGATAAGACATGTTTAATTTGTATATTTTATTTGTAGGATAGATGAGATGTGTACAAGTTATTTTAGAATTAATGATCGATAATATGAGTGTTTGTGAGTGGTATGATTAATTATCTTATTTAAGAGTGTGTTTTTTTTAGAAGTCAAAGGTTCAAAACTCTAGGGGTAGATTGTGTATGCCTTCGTAGACTTAGCAGTCAAATCGTTGTGCAGAGGTGGGTCCCTTGTCCCATAACCAAGGGGGTCTCCTACACCAATTTGGTGTGTGGCTTGGTGGGGAACTTAAAATTGAATAATAATAATAATATATTTCTTTACTATTATATTAAAAAAATTATTAAGTGAAACATTCTAAGATCACCATAGTTTTGCTAATTTAAAATTTCTAAAAAGTTGGTTGTGATCAATATTTTAAAAATTAGATTGAGTGCGAGTTTAAAATGAACAATCTCAAAGGAAATGTGTTTAATCTTCAACCTCTAGTATTGCATAAGTGACATTGTTTTTTGTCCCATGTAATTTTGCATCAAATATCCACAATGTTACAACTGAGTTCATGCCAATTAAATTTTAGTTACAAAGTTTTTTTATTAACATAATATATATATAATATATATATAAGTTTGGAAAATCTCTTCTCAGATTTTTTTTGGTGTGAACAAAATATCAAAAATTAAATTACTTGAAAAGTATAGAAACTAAACTACTATTATTAATCAAAAAATAATATCAGAATTTAAAAAAGTAATATACATATATTATATATATATATATATATATATATATATCAAAATATATTATTTATGATTATAAAACCAAAAAATACACAATTTTAATCTACAAAGGAAAAACATAATTATTTAATAGAAAAGTAATAAAAAGATTAATAGTTAAAAATCCACTAAGAAAAAACCGAAAATTTCAAAGAACTAAAATCAAAATTCTTATTACATGAATAGAATTTCTAAGAAAAAGGAGAAAGGAAAAGAAAAAAGTAAACGCAAGACTTATAAAGAAGTTTTACGAAAATGAATATAACTAGCAATTGCACCACATGTTGCAGAGGACGTCCCAAGGAAATAACATAGGAAAGAGTGGCATAGAAGAAAGAAATTCTTAGTGGTCATTGTAACTTGACTTATGAAATTAACATATTGGAAATGATTTATTGACTGTTGTCACATGTTTGTCCAATTTCAATAAAATTGTTGTGAGAATGTTGATCTTTTTACAATCATCTGCAACAAAACAAAGTACTGATAAAAGAAACCAAATTGGGCAAGATAAATTCCTTTAGAGCGTGACTATAAAGAAGAAATGATTGTGGCAAACTAAACAATGACAATTTTGGCTACTCTCGACCTTCTTCCCTTACCTAAACACCATCAGCAATGCATCAACCACCAACATCAAAGGGATGCATAACAAACACAAACAAAATTGCTTCAAATATTGTGCTAATACCAGCTGAGATGATACAAACAAAAGGACATGAGAAGTAAAATAACAATTATCATGATTACAGTGATAATAACATTGGTAATTTTAAATCTTGTATTAAAATATTTATAAGGTATATGTTGAGATATTAACAAGTTAAATATAATATATTTTTTAATTGATGTAAAATCGTAATTAAGTTAATTTTTTTCTAGTCTAAATTGTCTAGGATTTGGTAGAAATTTCGTGGAATCTTAAGTTTGAATTGTAAAGTTTACACAATCCTAGTCTCTCAGGGGTAGGGTGTTGAATCCATATATGTAGTTAAAAACTCATTTTAAACAACAAAATTAATATTTGGCCCAAAACAAATAATGAGATTCCTGCCAAAAACTCCAAAACATAGCATGTTTAATTAAAACATTTAATAATACTTTTAATTAGAAATAACAATATATATATATCATTCTATTTTATCATAGACTCTCTTCTCCTCTTCTCATCTCTCTCTATATATATATATATATATAATATATATATATATATATATTTTGAGTATATTATATTTTTATTTTGAAAGAGACATGTGTCAACTTGAGTTCGAGCATGGAAGAACTTACACATCTCTCTTATGAATTGTCTAATGTTCCTCTCGGAAAAACTCATGATCATCAAAGCATGCAATACAAACTCACGATCATTAAAGCATGCTACATAGACATATCATTAAAAACATAGAACAACTTTGAAATCACAAAATATAAACGTATATGTGGAGGATAAAGGAGATAAAATATTCTATTCACTTACTACTCCCTATACAAATACAAACAATACAAATCTTGTGCGCAAAAAGGGCATCCTTGCCATAGGCCATCATCACAATGTCACAATATGCTTACATTCTTTCATGATGTTAATGCTTCATTTATAGCTATATTACAAGGATTATTGCAAGTAGCCATGTTTAAAGAATATATAGTGACCAACATGGGGAGTTATATTGTTCTAGTAATTGATCTTGGCTTCCAATTTTAGTCTTCAACATGTTCTAACTAGCTTGCTCACCATAGTTGTATTCACAACTGCACTTACTAGTTGCAAACCACAAATAGTATTTCTCCTCTACAATAACTCCCGCTATTTTCTACAGCCCTCCATAAAACTTCTTTTAAATATTCATTTAGGAGTCTTCTTGTTTGTAATATCCCTTTGTAAATTTCTAAGGAACTTGTGTATATGTCATCAACCTAATCACAATACTAGAAGTTTGCATCGTGCAATCTTAATAATTTTTGCAACATTTGTTTATAGGTCCAAAAAATATACAATAGGACTGTGCAATTATGTGGAACTCTCATAGGAATGCCTTGTGCAGAAATAGATTTAAAGATTAAGAATGCAAATTTCTACTAGTCTCCTATGTGCCAACACCATAGTTCAACATAGAAACATTGCACTCCTTCAATTGAGTCTAGATTACTTATGAGTTTTCTTATTTCTATAAAACAACATGCACTTATAAAGTAGATCTTCCCATCATATGGTATCTTCTAATGAATTTCAATAATTGATTCCTAAATTCCCATAGAAATCCTCTTGATTAATTGCAATGTTGAGCTATACATCTTCAGAGTTGACACCATTTTCTTGAATGAACTTACTCATACCCATGAAATACCCCTTGCTAAAAAGTCTTCCATGGGTTCCTAGAACTGATTTCAACTGTCTCAACAAGACTTTTGAACACTTAAAAATCTGGTCTAGACCATTTTTGAATTGCCAACACATTTCTAGTAGCTCCATGTTATCTGCATTGAGGGCCATAAACACTTATAAAACTTGATAAAAAAACAATGTTCCCGTTTTATATCAATGGCCTCTATAAGTCCATGATGCAAGTTCAACAATGTAACACTCAAGGAAATTTAGATTGATATGAAATTCTAAGCAGAGAACAAAAAAGTAATCTATAAATCCTTACAAAAAAGCTAAGAATTAGCGAGGCTACAGAGGCAAGTCATCAAAAAGGAAAGCATATAGATTGAAAACATGTAAAACTATGAATCCTACATTTTTTCAATTTTTAGATGCCAATGTCGGAGTTTGAACACAACTTTATGGCTTATGAAGAACCCATGTTCTAACTATGACTTGTAAACAGATCCTCCTCACTAACCAATTAGTAATCTACAAGGCGCTATGATAGCCATAAATTAGAAAGTAAGAAAATTATTATGGAGATGAATAATAGCCAAATATATATGTTGCCAAAATGTTTAAAATTTTTATAGTATCCAACATGGGGAGATATAGTGTTCTAGTAATTGATGTTAGATTCCAATTTAATTTTTCCACATGTTCTAACCAACTTGATCTCCATAGTTGTATTCACAACTACAATTTTTAGTCTCAAACCATAAGGTGTAGTTCTCCTCTACAAAATCTCTTGCTATTTTCTGCAAGCCCCCATAAACCTTCATTCAAATCTTCCTTTATGATTTTTCTTGTTGGAAGGATCCCTTTGTAAATTCATGCAGATCAGGAATATAATACAATTGAATCATGTTTTAGATATTAGTTAAATGGGCCTAAGGGGCACATAAGCCTCCCTTTCCATTTTTTTTTGGGCATATGGAAATGATGCAATGCCAATATTTTTTCGGATAAGCCCTTTTCCTATATTTGGGTTGGATCTTACATTTGTTCCTCCTTCAGGGAACGATGGAAAATATTTGTTCCAAAGCCCATTATAACCTTGATGAAATCCTCATATATGGAGACTCTAAGTAACCATAGACTGGATCAACAGTAGCATGGGTTTCACTCCTCCTCCTGTGCAAACCCCCTATCTAGGGGAAAACCCAATCAAATCTTCCTTCAATAGTTTCATGAGACAATCCAATCCTCTTTGACCTAGATGAAAAATCCATACAATCACCAAGTCAAGCCTTCCTTTTTATTTATTTATTATTTTATTTTTTTGTAGATGATAACCTCTAAGTAATATTTCCGACCTAGAACAACAGCAACAGTAGAAACAACACTTTGATCTCATAGCAACAACAAATTTGACCTTGATGTAGTAGCAACTTCGATCTTCTTAGCAACAACAACTTCGACCTTAGCAGCAACAACTTCGACCTAGAAGCAGCAACATAATTTTGATCTTGATGAAATAACATAAAATTTGACCTTCCAACAATAGCCAAATAAATTCACACGTGAGAGAGAGAGTGATGTCCTAGAAACTTCGATTCCTCTTTCTCCAACAATTCTCATTTTTCGTCTTCAACAACTTCATATTCTTTTTCTTCCCCTTCCTAAATATCAAATTGTGAGTGAATGCTCCAAAAGAATCGAACTACAATTTCTGAAGTTCAAATTACCTTCATGTATGTCGGCTTGGCGTGAAGCTGAAAAATGACCTATTCGATTCAGTAATAATTCATTTTACATGATTCAAAAGCCCAAAAAGGATCTCATAAAATGGAAAATGATTTTAATGACTCAATATAAAACCTAGAAGTTCCTAATGGGGACTTTGACCTAAAAATGATGACCCAAGAATGAGACCCATGTTTTAATAATAATAAAATTTTCTTTTTCTTTCTTTTGACAAATACATTTCATAATGACTCAAATACAATTATGAATACCAAAGCTAGTTACATTCTTCAAAAAAAAATAAAAAATAACACTAACAAAATAAAACTAAATAAAAGTAATATTCCACTTAGAACCTTGCAAATCTCATAGTTTTCACTCACCTAACAATGAAATTCTCACTGACCTAAAATATTTTTGGTGGAGAGCATTTTGGTGGAAAAAAGAGACAAATGCATGAAAATTACCAGGTAACATAATACTTTTTCCTTCAATTCAAAGTATAGAAAAGTGTATTCTCCAAAAATGTCTTTTACAGTTACCCACAAACTTCGTAAATTGTACATAAACTCAAAATTTATAATTCAATACCTACACCACTTTCTTCAAGTCATTGCATTGTGTAGAGGTTTCATTTTTTAGAGGCACACAATTTAATTCACACTTCTGTGCGGAGCTTTTCTTGTGCAGATCTTTCCGTGCAATGAAAGCTCTGCACAAGTTATTGATGTTGTTTATTTTTGTTCTGTTTGGTAATACTTCAGAGTATTTGAGAGATGGATGTGATATTAATCCATACAATGGACAAGGAATCACTTCACCATCTTTGAAAAATGGATGTAGTATTCCTCCGTAAGAAGTTGGGGCATTGAGGGATGAATTTTGTTTCATAGTCATACCTCTAGAAACAATTGGGGCATTCAAGGATGCATTCAAAGATTTGAAAGATGGATGTGGTAATCATCCATAAGCATGATGGATGTGGTAATCATCCATAAGAAGGTGGGTAATTCAGGGATGCATTTAGAGATATTATTAGGATAGATTTTCTTGAAATATTTTTTAATTAACATTTTATGTTTTGAATTGAATGATAGAATGAAATTCATGAAAAAAATTGGTTGCATTTGTATTTTTAAATTGAGTGATAGAATAATTTGTGGAGTAAAATTTTAGTCTTGACTACTTGTGTTCAAATAAGTTCAAATATTTCTATTATTTTGTATAGGCTTATAAATTCCAGGGAGTTGGCCTTTTTGTATAGCTAGTTGGAGTTGAATCATATATCACGTAACTAGTTAACTGAGTATATGAAGTTCCAACTTTCCTTTGCTTGGATAGAAATGCCTATCTCAGTCACCTTTGGATTTTTTGGACTCATTTGACCTTGTTTCTAGGGACCGTTATCTAGGTCGGATTTATAACGACTTAGCTTCTCACCCACATAGTTAATTAATGATAATATAATTAATTAATGTCATTTCATACATTGTGCGGAGATTAGACTTTGTGCAAAGGTTTCATTGTTTCTGAGCTATAAAATTTCAATCACACTTTTGTCAAGAGCTTTTCTTATGTAGAGCTTTCTACGCAATGAAAGCTCTACACAAGAAAATCTCCACACAAGTTATTGATGTCGTTTTTTTTTTTTTTTTTTTTTTCTGTTTTGTTTTCTTGTTTTTTTTTTGTTTTTGTTTTTGGTTTTTTGTTTTGTTTTTTTTTTGTTTGTTTTGTTTTGTTTTGTTTTTGTTTGTTTTTTGTTTTTGTTTTGTTTTGTTTTTTGTTTGTTTTGTTTTGTTTTGTTTTCTTTTTTGTTTTTTTGTTTTTGTTTGTTTTTTTTTTTTAGGTTACACTTCTTAATCTTTGAGATATGGATGCAATACTCCTCCATAAGCAGTTAGGGAATTGAGGGATGCATTCATTTTCACAATCATACCTCTAGAAATAGTTGGGGCACTCACGGGCCCATTCAAAGATTTGAAAGATGGATGTGGTAATCATCTAGAAGCATTTGGGGCATTTAGGGATGCATTGAGAGATATTATTAGGAAGGATTTTACTAAAATATTTTTGAATTGACATTTGGTTTTTTGAATTGATTGGTAGAATGAAGTTTATGAAAAAATCATAGTTACATTTGTATTTTTAAATTGAGTCATAGAATAATTTGTTGGGTAATTGTTTTGTCTCGACTTCTTGAGTTCAAATAAGTTAAAAAATTTATATACTATTTTGTATAGCCTTATAAATCATGTCGATCAAATCTTGTGGAGTTGGCCTTTTTGTATAGACAATTAGAGTTGGATTGAGGAAAATTTTAGGGGCACAAATTTGCAAATGTGCTATTTTTTTTACATTTTCTCAAAAAAATATTTTCCAATTTGGTTAAACATTCACCTTTTCTTACATATATATGTAAGTAATGCTTAGCTATAACACTCATATTTCTTGACCGAGGCAGATCTTCATATGGAAATAGAAGACCCCAAGAAGGGTTTTATAGTACGTTATAAAGGAAGTTGACTAGGGTTATGCAGTTCCTATTAAAGATTCAATTTATTATGTGCCAATGACATATGCAGTTGGATTTTGAGATCAATTTGAACTTATTAACCAAGTGTAAGAAAAACATGTTACATCTCAATTAATTGATAACATAGTTGTAGTGTAAAGTGGTTAAGCTCTTGTGCCTAAGCCTAGGATTGTTTACCCACCATATTTGGATGAAGATACTTGTCGAATGAGCCTATGTTGGCATGAAACATTGGTGCTATTACTAATGGAGTCACCCTACATTAGCAATGGATGCAAAGAGGAGCATAGGCAGTTGTAGATGCAACACAAGGCTAAAAGTCTAGCCATACTATTCAAAAGTGTTTGTAAAAAGGAACAAATAGTAGCACTCACTGTAACACCACTTTTTCTTATTGGGGTTAGGCACCTCAGTAAGTAATATTGATGTTGATCGGTCCAAGCACGTTGATATCTGGTCTCATCATCTTTGGGACTATGTGTAAAGGAGAATTATGTTGCTACAGTACATTCCAACTGAGGAGCAAGATGTTGACATCTTAACAAAGGCATTTTCAAGAGGTAAATTTGAATTCCATAGGTGCAAGATAGGGTTAGGTGGAAAATCCTTTTCTTCCTAAAACGGAGTGTTAGAAAATGTAGCAAGGAAAACTCAATTTGACTTTAGCCTTACTTAAATTGAGTAAATAGAATTTTCACATCAGCAGGACAACTTGGAGGTAGTTAACTAGTGTGACATGGCTCTTGTCACTTAGTTAGATAAAAAAATTTGAGTTATTAGGCTTGGAGTTTAGTCATGCATGTGTTGATTGCTAGATTTTAGAAATCTAGTTCACTGATTTTTAGTTTTACTCAATTAACTGAGCTCTAACAATTAATAGAGTCAGTTGAGGGTCAATTGTCTAGTGAGACAACATTCTAACTTAGATATCTCTTAGTTAACTGATCAATCAACCCAAAATAGCTCATGCATTTTTGGAATTCAAATTTCTCAGCTGGAGTGGAGGAGATAAAGGCTAGTGTAACATGAGTTGTATACTAGTTGAGTGTATAGTTATTGCATGCAGTTAGGAGATCAATTCTTTGGGAATTGCTCGAGTAAATAGGGTTGTATAATTAAATTTAGATTCAAAAGCTCATGCAATTTAATAAAGCACAGGACAAGAATATACTTCTACTTTCAACCAACGGAAGCCAATAGATCGATGAAAACAATATGAACAAGAATAAGACAAATGAATGGCACATAACACAATAAGTTTTTTCTGGGGAAAACTACTGCTCAAAACCCCACCTATATGTATTGCATTAAATAAAAAATATGAGTGAATATACAAAGCTTTTTCTCACTAGAATAATTTCACACAAGTATGCTCAACTCTCCACCTCACAAGCTTGTTATTAGCCAACACTTAGCCAATTTCCACTGCCTGCCAAGCCTCGATTTCCTTGTGCAATTCCTAAAACACATATTTCATTAAATTTGGAAGTATTTTATTACAAGGCCTTCAGCAAAATTCATTCTTTTGTAAATCACCATATTAACCTAATTCAACATTAAAATAATTTTCAAGTAATTTCAAACCAATTAGAGATCATGAATAGGTCAAACATGGGGTTGTTATGTACAACAGTATCAATACAAAATAGGAGTGTGAAATCAAACTCTTAGAAGAAATTGATTGAAGCTAAATAGTTATGGATAACATACTATATTCATCGATGTTAAATTTTATGTCTGGCAACTCTAACCCCCTTTCCCCCAACCTACAGGGGAGTTGTTGATTGAATGATGGCGATGTGAGGATCTGAGTGTAAATGACAAGGATAGCTGTCGCTTTCATTGCATTGAAACTAGCCTACTAAAACCTTAGTAAAATGTTATTGTGTTCAATTTCCTACAATCCCTTTTTGCCTTTATGAAGCACTAATGAGGGGGTCATAATTCATCTTCATAGCATGCAGACTTACACTATAAAATTTATACATTGTTGATCTAGGTATGTCAACATTGATCTATCTCCACTCAAATCCAAGTACATCAAATGAGAGTTCTTAAATGGGTATTCAAGTCATCCCATTATGATGGATAATGTCACAAATTGAAGTAAATAAGAAACTTTAGTGGTGACTTCATGTAAGTAGTGGAGGCAAGGGTTTTCAAATATTAGCATAGTTGATGGTAGTGTGGATACTCATCTCTCCTTGTCAACATTTTCAAAACCAATAATAGTTCGATGTAAATTTAGTGTCAACCAATTGTATGGAAAACCATGATTGACCATTAATTTCAATAAGAAGAGAAAATGATAAGAATTTTTAATGGGGAAGAAATAAATGTGAAACATAACTCATGTATTTTAGTTGAGATTTATATAAGTCCCCGTGTTCTTTAAGTATTAAATACTTAATGTAAATACAAATAAATTACCATTAAGATATTGATTTTGAAGATTAAATATGTATTAAAAGGTATTCATCTATGACACTTGATTTTTCATTTAGTCTGAATAAACCACTTAAAGTTGATTATCAATTAATTCTAAATAGTTTTGTATAAGATATATCTTTACTTACATTAATAGCTTTATTTCAAAACTAAATTACATTTATAAACTTATATGAATACATATAACTAAATGAAATTCAATAAATAACTTCTGAGTCTTGTTGGATTCTACGAAATTATTTTAAGTACAAATAGTTTATTAAGAATAGAAATTTACAACATGTTAATATTGATGGGAAAAGCATGTCATGGTGTAAAAAGTTTAAAGGCATCCATTTATGGCCCATCTCTTGAATGAGCTTAAATAGTCTACTTAATGCTCATGGTGATTTCATTAATCCATGTTTTATTAGAAAATTTATTTTCTTTACATGGTTTTTTATTCTAGAAATAGGCATTTCACATTTATACTTTCATAAAAAACCACATGATCGTTAAAGAAAATAAATTAATGCTTTATTGACTTATTGACTTATATGACATGATTACATATAGGAATAACTGATTTAATAATGCATAGTTAGAAAAAGTTGTCAATTCAAAATAGAATAAACCAATTAGAACTCATAAATATTGATTTTAAATTATTAGTTTTAAAAAAAATATATTTTTACTTACATTGAGATCTTTATTTCAAAAATAAATTCCATTTATACATACATACATTTTAAATATAATTTCATACATACTTGTCTCGTTGGTTTCTATAAGATTATTTCAATTACAAATAATTTACTTAAGAATTGAAATTTACCAAATGTAATAAAGGTGGGAAAATCAAATGCCATATGTTGCATAAAGTTTAAATACATTTATTTATGACTCGTACCTTGAAATAATTTTAACAATCTACTTAACATTCATTACCAATTAATTATTCCATTTGTTGTTAGGAATAACATTTCATATTACATAGAATTTTATTTAAAAGAAAAGTGCCACATTTACACACTTAGATTAAGCGTAAGGTTATGAAAATAAAAGTCGATAAATGGATTTATATAGACCACTTAAAACTCATTATCAATTAATTATATTTTGTTTTGTAAAATATATATATTTAATTACATTAAGAGTTACATTTAAAAAATGCATCACATTGATGAACTTCTATCAATATAGTCAAATAGAATTCTTCAAGTCATATTGGATTCAATGAAATTATTTAAATCACAAATAAACTATTTAAGAATTGAAAATGACCAAATGCTAATATGGATTGGAAAATCAATGTCTTATGGTGCAAAATGTTTAAATACAAACATTTTTTACCCATCTCTTTAATGAGTCTAGATGGTCCACATAACACATTGTTAATTAATTATTCCATGTTTATTAAGAAGAGAATTTTGTTTTTCATAGAGTTTTGCTTCAAAACAATAGAATATGAGATTAATATAGTCTTAATAGAATAGGTGATAGACAAATAAAAGTCAATAAATGGATTCCTTTTTAAATTAAATGAGATGAGATGATTGCATGTACAAATAGTCTATTCAAGAATATATGAAGAAAAAAAAATATGGGTTAAAAATTGAATGCCCTACAATTTAATGAGTAGTATTCACTTATGAGCAATCACCCGTGAGCCTAAATAGTCCACTTAATACTTATTATCAAAAAATTAAAAGACTTATTTTTCGAAAAAATGCATCATATTATATGGCTATTATAAATCACATTTATACACTCATATTAATGGACATAACTAAGTACAAGTCAATAATATAATTATAGCTCAAGTGATATGATTTCAGTTTATTTAAAATACAAATTTATAAAAAAAAAGGACTTTAAATAATGAAATTAGATTCCTTACGGCTCAGTAAGTTCAATGACATAATTCATCCATGATAGTATCTAATCAAACCTTGATAATCCACTTATCGATCATTATCATCATATATATGTTTTTTTAAGAAATGCAAAATTATTTACAATATATTTTTATCTCAAAATTTACATATCACATTTATGCACTCATATTAGTGCATTTTATATGTAAACAATGAATAACTGACTTTGTGCCTTGTTGATTTTCAATAAGATATGATTGCAGTTACAACCATTAATTGATTTAAGCATATAAATTTATGAAAATTATCGATTTAGAAATCACATATCTTATGCTTCAAAAAGATCAAATCATTTACCTATGACACATCTCTCATTAACCTTAATAGTGAATAATGCATTGTGAATAGTGAATAATGCACATAGCATCAAGTAAATTATTATAATTTCTTTAGTAAGCATAACACCTTTGTTTGCAAGGAGTTCTATTTCAGAACTTATATTTCACATTTATATATGATTATTGACACATATAAGTAAACATAAGTCATTAAAAATAACATGCCTCGATGGTTCATGTAAGATAATTTGAATGGCAAACAATTCATTTAAGAACACATGCGCGCACACAGGCACATCTTAGAAAAAAATTGATACAACAAAGTCATTGCAAAAACATTTATAAATAATAAGAAATATACATATTAATATAATTGTCAACTCCCATATATTTCAAAAAACATAAAATCATACAAATTGTTTCAACAAAAACTATTTCCAAAATTTATTGAAAAATTGGAATGTACTTTTCAACAAATTTATAAAAGAAATTATCTCCATCAACTACAATGAAATACATGTTCTATTGAAAATTTGAATGTACTCATGTTTTTGTTTGATACGATGAAGTGTCTTGAGAAAGGGGAATAAAACTTGCATAAGCCACGTATCTTGCTATTTTGCTGTATATGATTTTATCAAGATGTGGTTTGATCGATATCCGATGAACTGAGAAGTATGAATTTCTGTATCTATTAGCAATACATTTGATTCTTCATTATTATCTCCATATTGGGACCACACATCTATCGACTTTTTCTCATAAAATTGTCTTGTTCTCCTTGCTTCGAATTTCGTTTGCAAATGACAATGAGACCTGTCCCATGCAAATTTAAAGTCCTCTATATCAATATTTGATCTTGCAAGTACTTTTTGGATGTACTTGTGAGTGACATTTAATGTCCATATTGTGACATCATAATTTCTTAAGTGATATTTTAATACTTATGACTGAAAGGGCCTTTAAAAATAGGACTTATCACCAAACTGCCAATCTGGTTCTCTTTGAATATGAAAATTTTGTTCATATTTGGTGTATGATTGGAAGAATACTCCTTCAATTTCAAATATCAACAACATCTTTTGACTTGTAGTAATTCCCATCTACATCTGCACTGCAACCACATGTATGATATTAACATATCTCCACTTGAACACTTCATTGCTTAAGGACATAAAAACCTATCATTTTAAAAATGATGTTAATATTTATTATGAATTATTTCTTGATGCAGGAGCATCCAACTCACCGTAATTGGGCAGAAAGAACTCCAACTAGGTTCAAAAGCTAGTGATCGATTGAACTGTCAAATTCTTATGGGAATAATTTTTCTTTTATTTTATTTTACAAAGTCAGTAAAAATTCGATACCTCTTTTTATTTTTCAGTTAGGATTACTGTAGTTTTAGTTGTTAATTAGAGAGTAGTCCATGTAATTAGGGAAATAACAACCAACTGTTCCTACAAGTCTTGGAATACCAAATGAATGTAGTTATTGACAGAAGTAGAAATTCTGTAACAGTTAAATTAACTGTAAGCATCAACTGAAAACAGAGGGCTATAAAGTCAAAACAAATGTAACAGAATGGGGTTCAGTTCAAGAGAAGAGAGTTGAGTTAATTAAGAAGAAAAGGAAATAGAAACAGACCGAGCATTCAAAACAGAAAAGCCATTGTCCATCTAGACCATTTGTACAAGCGATTGCTTATATACATTTACATTTTACTGTCTATCAAATTACTGTGTCATTACTATTCATTAATTTGTTATGGCTACTGTGCAAACATTAATCACAGTCAAATACTAAGCAAATAGACGGAATCACAGTGAATTCATAGTTATTAAACTACCAGTCATCAATTCATTCTCGCACGCGGTTGAGAAACAGTTCCAGTTCATAAGATTCAGACAACAACGACAGAGAATTCACATAGCAACGTTCAAAAACTTTTCCAACGTTCGAATACATAAAAGGACGAACGAAAATCCAGAATCCGAATATACAGAGGTAACCAAAAACTTTACAATCTCTTTTATATATTCCAAGTCTCATTTCAAATATCAAAGAACCGAATTTACAGCCCTATCGGGTCTCATTTCAAATAGCAAAGAACCAAATTTGTAGCCCTATCGGTAGAGCCAAACAACGTTATGGAGGACAGAGTTTATAAAAACATAAACAAAGCCGAGATCGACTGATAGTCGAAAAACTTGCAGAACAGAAAAACCCAGAACTAGGGTTTGAACAAAACAAATGACCAGTGGTCCTAAATCTTTATACATCTCACACAGAAGCAACAAAATACAATTACAGTCGAATAAGCACACACAGTGACCAAGAAATTAGACCAGGAGATGGGTCTTCCGTAGAAATCGAAACTGCAGACAAACATTGAAGTTTCAGGCCTACCCAGGAGGAGAACGACTGAATAACCAAGCGTTGGAATATACGTCGCCCAGGTCACCAACAGAGACCTGCAAGGACATAATGCATGTGCATTAGAGCGAAGAAAATTTAGGGGAAATAAAATACCTGTAGGAAGCTAACATTCCAAAGGGATTTACCTGGAAAGCGCAGCCGAACACCATAGCAAGACAACCTGAACGAGACCGAGAGACTGTCGACCAAAGGAGCGAGTTGGGTTAGTTCCAGAACCAGAGGAAAATTCATATTGAAGCATGGACAAGATTCATTACCTTTTCTAAGTAGGAGGCGCGTGCCTGAGAAGCCCTGTGCTTCCAAACCAAGACAGTGCCGCACTGTGAGAAAGCAATAACCACAAGCAAATAATACCCAGACAGAACTCGAACCAAAGACGCCAAAGAACCAGAAAGACATATAGCAAAAATACAGTGATTGCCATTGACACCAACGAAGGAACTAAGCTGGAACCATAATATAAATACAGACAACAGGCATAATAGCCACAACGAGAAGCGAGTAATATAACCTGAAACCCACGTATGCAAGGACCAGGGAAATAGCAAAGCCACTTACCGAAGTCAAGCCACGGAACCAGGCCGAATAGCCTCCACAGTCAAACAACATTGCCATCAAACGAACAAACAGGTTAACCAGAGGCGGATTCAAGTTCTCAGACAGCATCCAGAGCCAACCAAACCCACAACATAGCGCACACAGAGTTCTATTGCAGAGACCAACAAACCCTCGACGACAGCGAATACCTCAGAGCGAAATCACCAGAGAACAATCGAGAGAATGCGAGAAAGGTTAGGGTTAAGGCGTGTTTCGAGGCTGAGTACTGTCAGTTAATTCCCACATTCAATAGACCAGCTACCACCTTCACACAAACCCGCGGACAGAGATATTTGTTCGCCACATAACCTATCCCCGTCATACATAAAAGTATAAAGTGCTGCCAAGTGGGTTGGGTCCCATCATTTCTATTTGTATGAAAAGGTAATTTTACAATGAGTTCACCCGGATGTGGGTGATAATCAAGACATTTAAAGTGATAAGACGATCGTGCAGTGGGAGGGCTGGCCATATGGCCGCTTGTGTCTTCCCCCATGCCAACCTGAGAAGCATTCAAGGCACCTTGCAGGTGCCATTAAATGAATGTTATGGCTGATACATCACCACAACGCTCATAGCAATGGCCTCCGCAGACCATCATGCTATTCCTCCTCCCTTGCTCCACTGTCTTTGCCCTCCTCAGGCTGCAAAGCCCTGTTCATGCACAGTAACGAGAAGTTGATGCTCGCTGCTCAGTTGTATAGACCTGGGCAACAGGTTTCACTATTCTCCTACTAGACTCTGCAATTTAGCTCCTACTTAGACCTCCTTTGTCCATTCCCTGCGCAGTCATTCCATCAACCTCTCCGCTGCTAACCTTGCTTTGAATCCTGCCATGGCTTGCATCCAACATCGAATGCGGAGCAGAAGAGGAGGCACTTGTGGCGGGAGCATCCGCCCTCCTGCAATGCCCAGCCCAGACTCTATCTCCCTTGCCTCTTCAGCTGACATTCCCAATCCTTATAGCTCCTTCTTTGGCCGGTATCCCAACACCCGCAACAGAAGGGGAAGAGCTCAGCTCCATGGTGCGGGAAGGAGGGATGCTGCTGTCCATATAACCAATTTTCCCCTTGCTCCCCATCCATCTCCCCATACAACGTAATTCGATTTTCAGGGCACCCTGCATTGACTTGTAATCATAGCCACCATCACTATCACATTCTCTGAAGAAATCGAATAGCCGGTACCTTCGCCTGAGCACACTAATGAGCAACAAAGGGTAGCACAAAGAAACAGGGACATTCACAACCCAGGAAAACAACAACTCGATGAAGATGGAGCCACCCTACATGGTAAAGCATTGGTTGATAGTCATCAGGCTGCTAAAGGCAAAATTGGTGACACGCAGGCTTCAAGAAGCCGACGGGGCCACACGTCTGGAACACATGCAGGGGGCGGGTAGCACCAAGGGCGCCCACCCAACTCAAGGTAGCGGTACGTCAACAGATGAAAATGATTGGTATAAATAAACGTGTTTGATCAAGGAAGAACCAGCCCTAGACAATCCCTAGTCTTGACACTTGGCAGCGAGGTGTCGCCTTTTTGCCAGATGGATGCTTTTCCTGATGACTGGGCAATTTCGATTATGTCTATGTTTTCTGGTTATGTTTATGCCATGTTTGAGATGTCTTTTTGGTCAAAACTGATAACCATTTGTGGGTTTTTTTGATATAATGGACTGGTTTCCCCTTTGTTGGGCAGTCAAGGTTAGACAGTCATATTTTTCGATGAACAATGCTTGATACTATTGAGGCCATGCCTCACTGTAATTATATTTTTTTTCTCATATTAATAGAACAATCTTACTTAGAAAAAAAATTACAATGAGTTCAAAGTATCACAAAATACAAGTACAATTGCCTCATTAAAATGAACAAACAAATAATATGTTTACTTTATATATATAGTCTAATACATTTATTTAATTTGTATGGAATAAAAGTCTTATAAGAATGCATTAACCCACCATTTAAATCATTTATTTTAAGACTTATAATGATTTATTTAATTGCAATTGAAAAATATAATTGCAATGGTCTAGTGCAAGTAAACAAACTAATTATATATTAATTTTCACATACAATATAATACAATTTTTAAATTTCAAACCTAATTAATTATATGTTAATTTATAGAGTTTTTACCTTAGTTTTTTTTTGTGCTTCTTTTAGTACAAATTGTACGTTTATTGTTGGTGCTACATACAACTTAATATAGTTTTTCAACTTATATGAAATAAAAAGGGTTATAAGAAGGCAATGGGTCATCCTTTACATTATTAATTCTTAAGAGGTATAACGATAGCTTAAACCACATTTAAATCCAATAATTGTAATGATCTAATTAAAACAAATAGACCAGTTATCTATTAATTTTACATACAATGTAATCCACTGTAAAAAAAAATATAGCATGGGAAATTTTGATATGAAAACATTAAATGACCATTCATCTCACCAAAAATAAAGAAAACAAAAATATTTTATTTTTAGTAATGACAAACCAAATCAACAATTCTTTATTAGTGTTGTGAAATAAAAGTAATAATTCATGATGTCATACATATAATAGCATGATATAGACATCTGTAATCTTAAGGTACTTCTAAATGTAATTGAACATCCTTCAAAATAGCTCGCACATCTGTAGCCTTGTTGAGGTTATACAATATTCTCCATAGCTCATTGATCAACCAACTATCCCCTTGATTTGCTCCAATGAATGGAGGGGCAAGAATCACATTTCTTTTGGATTTTCTTTCTCTCTCTCAATTAAACAATCAATATAATAGTATTGGTTGCATCATATTGGGTATGCATTTCCCACACTTTTTTCAATGATTTAGTGTGTATAACTTTCGTTGGATTGTCAATGACCTTATGTCCCTTTTGTGGTTTACAGTCTGAAGAAGTCCACTTAAACACAAGTTTAATTTGTAATGTTTTTGAGACCAACCTTTTTAGAAATCTTGTTGTGCTTTGTTTCAAAGTTGTTGTCCAAATTTCAATGTCAAGAGATTCATTTTTGAAACACATTTCAAAAAATGATTTTGCATGTGGATGAATCCAAAATAATTTTTTCTCTATTGTGTAATCAACATCAGCTCCCATTTTCTCTATGCCCTTTGTTTGTTGCTTGATCATCGATGTTATGATAAAAAATGTCCTTTAGTTAAAAAATAACTAGTTTCTTTTCATTTATTTTGGCTGCAACACAATGGAAAATAATATAGTCAAACCATTTTATTCATGTTACAAAAATTACTAAAAAAATTGTTAAAACGATACACTAAAAAAATTGTTAAAACAATAATTTCTTTTATCATCTTGATAGGACCTGGAGTAAACATATTAAACTTTCAATCAAATACCAATTGTACTTCTTATTAAACCTTCAATCAAATACCAATATCAAGAAAAACATAAGTAATGCAACCTTTAAAAAGAAACACACACACACACACCTTTAACATTATTTTGATTGTTAATTTTATCCTTTTTTTTGTTCCTATAATAAAAATATATAACTTTATGGTAGTTACAAGCATTAGAGTTTGAAGAATAATAAGATGAACAAGAAGACAAGTTATAAGTATATGATATGACATTATCTTCATATTTGTAACGTTGCACCTCATCATCACCTTGGCTACCTTTATTTATCTCCAAATTAAACATATAAAATATTTCGAGTTGTGAAAATGAATAGAATCATTAAATAACAAGGAAAACAAGTGGACAAATTATAAGTACCTGATGTTATAATTTGTTCTTGATTAAAGTTTTGTTTAACTTTTTTTTTTATCAATGTCTTGGTTCTCCTTGCCTATCACTATAATAAACATAAAAAAATGTTATAAATTGTGATAATGAACAAAATTCATTAAACAACTATACAAAAAAAGAATCATCTATAATTGTCCATAATAATATTTTGGCCTTGATTGAAGTTTTGAGGGGCAGTCCCCTGGTCATTATATTCATTCTCTTTATTTCCAACTATAATCAACATATGAAATGATATGAATCACAATAATAAAAATAATAATTTAGAATAATAATAAAATAAAAAAAGATAGAGTTACAATGATTAATACCCATTTCTATCTCCATCGTTCCATGGTCATTGTCTTGATTAATTTCATTCATCTCATAATTCCCTATAATAGTCATCCAAAAATGTTATGAATATGGAAATTAAATAAATTGAAAAATTATCAAGAGAAAAAACCAAACAAATTATGTACCTGGTATGAGAACTTTTTCCTCTCCTCCTTCTCCTCCTATTTCCATCTCCATACTTTTTTCAACAACATAAGCACTGTGTTGATTATTTTTTTCCCTCCCACTTTCATCATTATCTGTTTTAGAATCTCCATCATTATTCATTTTAGTAAACACTTTGAAAAGTAAGAAATATGAAAAAAATAGTACCCAAAGTATTATAAGAAAAAAAATAAATGAATTGTTGTACCTGAATTTTCCAAGAAGCTAATGGATCCTAGATTTGATAGTTGAAAAGATTTGTAACTATTTAACATGATCATCCTTTGTGACTTTGTTTGCACAACACATGAAATTCTTCTTCCATATGTACAATCGGCCTTGATTAAATTTTTCCCCGCATAAAGAGAAATAACCACTTTTGCATCACTACATTGTTGGTGTTTTTCCATTAAATCCATCCAAAAATCATAATCTCTCTCATTTTCATCAAATGTGTCTTAAAATGTGTGAGATTATTTTATAGCCTCAAAAATTTTTAATTCTGAAGTATAGAAATGTATAGTAGCAACTATATCATAACTATAATTGTTTTAGGACTTATATTCATAAATGCCACTAGTCATTTTATAGTTGAACTTGGAGTTATTTATGGAAATTTCCAAAGATTGGCTTACATCCTTACAAAACCAAAGTTCTACTAAGAGAAATGTAGTATAGTCATTCAACTTATTTTTTTTGATAAGAAATCGAAAAAATTCAATATAATATCCCTTGTGGAATTGTTCTTTTTTCAAAGCCAGTGTATCCAAAACAACAAGGTCAATATGTAAAACTGGTTGCAACTGACATGGGAAAGAGTGCAAAAGTGTTGAAAAAAGATCAGGGCCCCCAAAATGACAACCAATTTCAAAATTGTTATCAACGTGTTGAACACTTGTTGATCCATTTATCATTCTGTCAAGGACTCCACATGCTTGCTGAGAAAGTGACTCTATCTTTTTATTACATGTTCCTTTGACATAAGTAGACCCCTCCAGCATGTTGCAAAAATTGGTAAATATGATATCATTAATTTCATAATGCTCAAGAATGTTGAATGTGGTAAGAGTCATCTCATTCAAGTTTTGATCATGACTTTGACAATATGTAACCATTGCATCCAATGTTGTTCTGTTGGTTTTCAATTTAGAACAATAATCTTTTAATTTTATGGCATTTGTTGGATGATTAAGTGGAATAGAAAACCAAATGGTTCCATCCAATAGCTTATATACTACTGAAGCAATTTCTTCCATGGTTAATCCTTGAATGGGCCAAAGAGTAGCTGTTGTTAAACTATGTAGACTATTTCTCTTGTAGTTCTCAAAATCAAGTTGACTTGGAGAACACTTTAATGTGCCTAGTTGGTAACATTTAAAAATAGTGTCCCATTTATCCCAAATAGGTTCATCAAGATATAAGAGAATTTTTTTATCAGAAAATTTTGTAATTGGACAGTCGAAGAATGAGCACAACATTTCATCATCATCGTGATAAAATAATAAATATACACTAATAAGAATTCCATGTAAAAATGAAACTAAATAAGGTGTTATAATATAATGAGAAATCATTATAAATATCAGAAAATATGACTTATATCATCATCTTTAGTCATTTATCTACAATAAAAATAGATACAATAACGAAATGTTAAATGTAAAAATAATTAAAATTACATACATTGTTTCCAGCCGTCTTAGAACATCCAATCCTCATTTTCTTTAATTTGTCATTGGAAATTAAGAAATATCTTGTCGAGTGCACACAATCAATAAATGGAGTTTTGAAGAATACTTTATTTGCAGAATTTAGTTCACAAAAAATGCAGATCACCTCAGTGGGTTCCACTAATGGATGCAAGAATCAAGCATTACGTCTTTGATATTTCTTTTCGCTTCTGTCAATACATTATATTTAAGATTTGTTAAAATTTATTTCATTGCTTGAATGGTATGTTGACCATCAACTATCCAAAAATTGATATTCTTAGAATTTAGATCTGTCTCATTTATAATTTTGATAGAGTTGACCAATGGATTAGGCTCATTGATGTCAAATGGAATCACAAGACCATTGGGTAATGAGGTTTGAAATTTTTCTAGGAACGATTTAACTAATACTTGAACATTTAAATCATCTCGTGATCTTAATTTGAACACTTTGGGGGCTTCTTTACATATTTCAACAACCACTTTTCTATTAAAGGAGTTTGAAAATAGATAGCAATGCTCGAAGGCTTCATGAATCTCATCACATTGATTTGCAAGGTTTGTTGTCTCAAATTCAACTTTCCTAGTTTTTTGAAATTCTATAGTGGGCTTGAAATCACATTCTGCTATGTTCTCCTCAAAATCAGATAAATATACTCTTTTCAAAGCAAGTAATTGAGAATCAATTTTATCATCTAGTATTTTATCAAGAAATTTACCTTTTTTTTGTAAATCAAGAAGTACAGTTGATGTTTTTTTACTTCTTACATAGTGATATCTCAGAACAGTGGTGATGCGTTTTAAAAGATTTGCACAACTATTTAGTCCAGATTTAGAGAATCTCTCATAATTATCCAACTTGAACATTGAATTCTTTATCGTATTTGTTGAATGAGTACTTGAAGCTTCAATCAAATCTGGTGTAAAATTTGTATACTCCACTTGACATGAAATTAATTTTACTTCATTTTCTTTAATCATTTCCACTTGAAAGTCAATGTCATTCATTGTAAGCATAGCAATTAATTATTATTGCTAATATCTCTGGTTCGTTTCCATCTATTTATCCAAATAGATACATATCAAGAAACATGTTCATGGCAGCTTCTATTTGGATGTACCAGTCTTGCACAAAGTCATATTTATTATATGTATTGTATTTTTTAAATCATTTCAAAAGTAGAAGTAGAAGGTGTGATTGATAATGCCTTTTGAGTTGAATAACTTTTCTTTTTCTTAAGTGATGGTTGTAACATTTCATTTGCTTTTGGGCCAACCAATTATGGAAATAACAACAAAAACAATATTTGCATTAATCAAAATGAAAATATAATTTCAAATATTGTCATACAATGTTCTTATAAATATTGAAAAACCACCTAATCTAACCATTTCTAAGAGAGTGTACATAAAATATAAAACCACCATACCAGTTGAAGGAGGCAATGTTTGTATATCACTTTTTTTTGTTTCTTCTTCAGTACCTTACTTCGAATTTTAGGCACACCAATTCTGCAGTTTCTAGAAAAAAAATTATGGAATACATGAAATACCAAATATTATTAAACAACCTTATAATACACGATTTCCATTTACATGCACAATAATAAATGAGTACATATGCTATGCAAGTTTACTATATGACACCAAAATTTATCACTTGGGTAAAATTGCTAAGAAAAGAAACCACCTAATCAAACCATTTCTAAAAAAGTACATAAAATATAAAACCACCATACCAGTTGAAGGGGGCATCATTTGTATATCAGTTGTTTTTCTTTTTCTCTTCGCTACTTTACTTCGAATTTCACGCACACCAGTTTCCATAGTTTCTAGAAAGAAAAATATGGAAGACATGAAATAACAAATAGTACAATAATAAATGAGTACATATGTTATGCAAGTTTAGTATATAACACCAAAAGTTATCACCTAGTTAAATTTCTTGGAAAACAAATACCCATGTTAGTATGGGTTGTCCTTATTAAAACCCCACTCCTAAGGCTATTTCCATGGGTTTTATTAATCAACAACTAGTTATTAACACAATGTCTAACGATTGTAACAAAGTATAAACTAAAATTGTCATACCATTTAAAGAATTTGGTGTCATGTTTCTTGAACTTCCTTTTTCATTGGATGCTTCCTTTGAATTCTGACTAGCTTCATAGTCCATGGCATCTGAAAATAAAGTAAAAAATTGTTATCACAGTTTTGAATTATTGAATAAAATATGAATTTATAAATACTATAACTACTTGCATCATTATATGTGTAACAAAATGAACAAGAACAATAGCAAGTGTAGAACTCACAATAATAGCTAATAAAGGTTAGAAAAAAGGCACCCCCAAATAATTTATTATGTTCTTTTGATCGTGAATATAGGAAAGCAAACATCTACTAGGTTTCCTTCTAGCATGAGCCTTAGAACATTTCGAAAAGACATTACATTGTGAATAAATAAAAACAATTGTAGAGACTACAACAACATCATATATACACAAAATTTATCTTTTATAGTCATGTATATTCTTAGTTTGCTTTAGAAAAAATAAAAGCAAAACACAATGAAAGAACATTAACTATGGCAATCATTAGATTTTCTTCTAGATCTTCATCTAGCACAAAGACAAACACATAGAAACTTTGCAAGGTGAAATAAATATAGAATGTGATAGAATTACTTGTAACACAAACAAAAGCATATTGCCAACAAGAATCTTGCAAAACAAAAGAAATATTCGCATCCTAGATTTATTTCTACTAAAAATGCAAGGATATTGTGAAAAAAAACATTGTAAGGTGAAATAAGTCTAGCATGTGCTAGAATTATTTTTAGCACGAACACATTCATATTTCCAAGAAAAACTTGAAAAACAAAATAAGTCTAGCACAAGCTAGATTTCCTTCTACCACAAACATAAACACATTGTCATTAAAAATATTGCAAGGCAAAGGAAATGTAACCCATGCTAGACTTTATTCTGTCACATACACGAAGATTTCCAACAACAACATTCTATTGTATGTAGGACTTAACCCCGTATAGAAATTACCTGCATACGAATTCTAAAACACAGAAAATAAACAATGCGAGAGTATAACGCATAAAACACAGATATTTACCCCTGGATCCAAAAACCGGGACTAACAGCTTGATTTTTCAATATGTTCCTTTCAATGTCACAATACATATTTATACATGCCGAAGCATCCAATACCATGGACCGAAAACCATCGCACCCAAAACCATGTGCGAAAACCATGCACAAAACCATAGGTGGGTCTGCCCAACCTAACATAGGGGCCTGGATAATTTCTTTGTCATTTCCAACCAGCAACATATCATCCACATACAAGACCAAATAAACAACACGATCACCAAATAATTTAAAATACACACAGTGATTTTCTTTGCTTCTGGTGAAGCCAAGTCCTAGTATAAATGTATCAAATTTATGATACTACATCCTTGGTGACTTTTTTATCCCATACAGAGACTTATTTAACTTGCATACCAATTATTTCTTACCATTCACCACAAAACCTTCAGGTTGCTTCATGTAGATCTCCTCTTCTAGATCCCCGTGAAGAAATGTTGTCTTCACATCCATCTGTTCTACCTCATAATCAAAAGCAACAACAACATATAAAAGAAATCTAATAGAATCTACCTTGGCAATAGGAGAAAAAACATTACTAAAATCAATTCCTCACACATGGGAATAACCATCTGCTACCAACCGAGCTTTGTATTTCTCCACCTTTCCTTCTGCATTTGTCTTCTTCTTGAACACCCATTTGCTGCCAATGGGTTTCCTTCCAGCCAGCAACTCCACTAGATCCCAAGCCTCATTTTTGTGCAAAGATGTCATTTCATCAACCATGGCCTCTTTCTAGAGTTTCCCATCCTCTGAATCTACTGCTTCCTTCACAGTTATGGGATCATCGTCAGTAATAGATAAAGAAAAATTCGAATAGAAAGCAGTTGGACTATACCTTTCTGGCTGCCTTGTTTCTCGAACTGATCTTCTCACACCCGGAGTTTGTGGCCCTTCATCTTCTGATTCCTCCTCTGATGTAGAGTCTAATTCTTCCTCCTTAAGCTCAAACTCTATATTCTCAGGTTCCGTTTGTTGGACTTCATGTTTAATAACATCTTTCACCTCTCTAAACACCGCATCTCAGCTATACACAACCTTCCTTGTTACTGGGTTCCAAAGCTTATAACCCTTTAAACCATCTTTATACCCAATAAAGATGCACTTTTCAGATTTGCTATCCAACTTGGTTCTTTTCTCCTTTGGAACATGTACATATGCATCACATCCAAATACCCTCGGATGTGAAAGAGAGGGTTTCTTACCAGTCCATACTTCTTGTGGAGTCTTATCCTCCAACGTTGATGAAGATGATCTGTTGACCAGGTAACATGCACTCTCCACCACCTTTGCCCAGAATTCCTGTCCTAACCCGACACCACTGAGCATGCTTCTTGCCCTTTCCATCAACATCTTGTTCATTCTTTTTGCAACTCCATTTTCTTGAGGTGTATATGGAGTAGTATTCTGCCGTGCTATACTACACTTCTTACATAATTCTTCAAATTCCTTACTGCAAAATTCTCCACTGCTATCTATCCTCAACACCTTTATCTTTCTCTTTGTCTGGTTTTCCACCAGAGCCTTAAATTCTTTAAACCTATGAAAGACTTCATATTTCTTCTTAATAAAATATATCCATGTATTCCTTGAGAAGCCATCTATAAATGATACATAGTACACATAATTACCTAGTGATGGAACCTTCACAAGTCCAAACACATCACTGTGCACAATTTCTAATGTTTGTTTTCCCCGTTTACCACTAGAGGGGAAACTCACTCGATTCTGCTTCCCATTTACACAATTTTCACATAAATCAAAATCTAGAGAGCTATTACTCATACCTTCTACCATACCTTTACCATGAAGTATTTGGAGGCCCTTCTTTCCAATATCTCCAAGCCTTTGATGTGACAACATGGTCTTCCCTCCAGAGACCACTATATTTTCTACTCCACTTTCAAGAACCACAGAACTATTGTACCCATAAAAAACCGTGCTACCTTGTAGCTTGTACAGAGTTCCAATCCGAAGTCCCCGCATCAATACCAGTGCTGCCCGAACCATCTTGCAGGTATCCCTCTCAAACACTGTGTTTACACCTGCATCATCCAACTTGCTTACAAAAATCAAATTTCTGGCCAATGCAGGAATATGTAGAACACATGGAAGAGTTCTAACCCTTCCACCTTGCAACTTCAACTTTACTTTTCCGCGACCAACAATTCTAGCCTTCCTATCATCCCCTAAGAAGACATCACCACCATTGCATTTCTCATACTCGCAGAACCACTCTCTATGGGGAGTGAAGTGAAAGGATGCACCCGAGTCAATCAACCATGCCTCATGATCTACATGTGTACTTGAATAAGCCAGATCCCCACCTTCATCTAAGGTGGTTTTTGCCTCTGCAGAAGGAGCATCCTTAGATCCCTTTCCTTTATCAGGAACTTTAGATTTACAGTCCCTTTTGTAGTGCCCTTCCTTTCTGCATTTCCAACACACCACCTTTACAGGTTTTCCTCGTACAAACAAGGCATCACCATTTTGGCTCTCGATATTTTTCCATCTCATCTCCTCCGTCAGCAAGGATGAGACTATTTCATCAAACTACAAGGCAGTTGCATTGATACCAATTGCAATAACCAGACTATCCCACAAATCTGGTAGAGAACACGACAACTAATGCACTTATCTTCATCTGAAATTTTAATATCAACAGATGCTAACTGAATTACCACAGTGTTAAATGTGTTCAGATGCTCTGTCATTGAGTCTCCATATTTCATCCTTAGATTATATAGCTTTTTCTGTAGGAACAATTTATTCACCAGAGACTTAGATTGGTACAAAGTCCCTAACTTGTCCCACAAAGTCTTCACCATAGCTTCCCTTAATACATTTAGCAATACTAAATCTGAGACACACAATCGTATTGTGCTCTTTGCCTTCCAATCCAACTTCTTCCATTCTTCATCGGACACTCCCGTTGGTTTGGTACCCCTATCTACCATGATCCACTGATCTTTATCCACCAATAGATCCTCCATCTTGAGTTTCCACAACTCAAAACTCTAACCATTAAATTTCTTGATCTCTATCGTTCCACTGCTTGCCATATTCTTTCACCACCAGAATCAATCTCACAGATCTCCCACTGAACAGGGTCTACCACAGGCCCGAGCAAAACCCCTCAGCAACAAAGGTGTCCCCTTGAAGCCAAAACAACTTTGATACCCAATGTAGGTTTTAACCCCATACAGAAATTACCTGCATAAGAATTCTAAAACGCAGAAAATAAAAAATGCAAGAGCATAACACACAAAACACATATACACAGAGATTTTCCCCTAGATCCCAAAACCGGGACTATCAGCTTTATTTTTCATTATGTTCCTTTCAATGTTACAATACATATTTATACATGCCGAAGCATCCAATACCATGGACCGAAAACCATCGCATCCAAAACCATGTGCGAAAATCATGCACAAAACCATAGGTGGGTCCACCCAACCTAACATAGGGTCCAAAACCAAATTTTTCATGGGCGCTGCCCGAACCCGATAGAGTGGGGTTACCTGTACCCCTCAAACCCCCTGTGATCCCCCCATTACACAATTGGCATAATGAAAGGGAGGCTCCACCCCCCTTCTAACCCCCGGTTAACTATGTGGGCTAGTCAGGGTAAGAATATAACAAAACCCAACATTGTAAAGCAAATCTAGTGGATGCTAAATTTCCTTCTAGCAAAAACATAAACACAATGTCAATAAAAACATTGCAATAATAATATTTCCTGGGACATCTCCATGCTTACGACATTTGACCTTGCATTTTAGAGACTATGAGGTTTTAGTCCATGCCTACATAGACTATTGTTACCATATAAAAAATGTTAAACCCTAAAATGATTAAAAGGCCCTTCATATGGAATATGTGGTCTAAGAATGTGATAGTGTACAAAGATTTCCTCCTATAAAAAACACAAGAACATTGCAAATAACAACATTACAAGGTGAAAGAAATATAATGCATACTATATTTCCTTCTAATGTGAACATAATCACATAAAAACATTGTAGGGTGAGAAGAATTTAGTTTGTGTTACATTTACTTCTAACACAAACATATAAATATTTACAATGACAACATTTCATGACGAAAAACATCTAGCTTCCTTTTAGCCTAAACAGAAACATGTTAGCATTAACAACATTGCAATGTGAACTAAAATCTAACATGTGTTAGATTTCCTTTTAGCGCAAACTTGAGGACATAGAAACATTGTAGAGTGAGAAGTCTATGAAGTGCTTGATTTATGTCTACCACAAATACAAGCACGTTGCCAACAACAACATTGTAGAGTATAAGAATTCTAGATTGTGTTAAATTTTCTTCCAACACAACCACAAGCACATTTTAATTTGAAAGAAATCTAACATATGTTATATTTACTTTGAGAAAAAACACAAGAACATAACAACATTGTAGGACTAAATAAGTTTAAAGTGTGCTAGATTAACAACATTGCAATTTAAAATAAAATCTAACATGTGTTAGATTTCCTTTTAGCGCAAACTCGAGCACATAGAAACATTGTAGAGTGAGAAATATAGCAAGTGCTAGATTTATGTCTGCCACAAATATAAGCACGTTGCCAACAACAACATTGTAGAGTATAAGAAATATAGCTTGTGTTAAATTTTCTTCCAACACAAGCACAACCACATTTAAATTTGAAAGAAATCTAACACATGTAATATTTCCTTCTAGCACAAACACAAGAACATAAGAACATTTTAGGACTAAATAAGTCTAATGTGAGCTAGATTAACAACATTGCAATGTAAAATAAAATCTAACATGTGTTATATTTCCTTTTAGTGCAAACTCAAGCACATAGAGACATTGTAGAGTGAGAAATCTAGCAAGTGCTAGATTTATGTCTACCACAAATACAAGCACGTTGCCAACAACAACATTGTAGAGTATAAGAAATCTCGCTTGTGTTAAATTTTCTTCCAACACAAAGACAAGCAAATTCAAATTTGAAAGAAATATAATGCACGTTATACCTACTTCTAGGAAAAACACAAGAAAATAACGACATTTTAGGACTAAATAAGTCTAATGTGTGCTAGATTAACAACATTGCAATGTAAAATAAAATCTATCATGTGTTAGATTTCCTTTTAGCGCAAACTCAAGCACATAGAAACATTCTAGATTGAGAAATCTAACAACTACTAGATTTATGTCTACCACAAATACAAGCATGTTGCCAACAACAACATTGTAGAGTATAAGAATTCTAGAATGTGTTAAATTTTCTTCCAACACAAACACAAGCACATTTTAATTTGAAAGAAATCTAACACATGCTATATTTCCTTCTAGCACAGACAAAAGAACATAACAACATTGTAGGACTAAATAAGTCTAATGTGTGCTAGATTAACAACATTGCAATGAAAAAGAAAATCTAACATATGTTATTTTTCCTTTTAGCACAAAGTCAAGCACATAGAAACATTGTAGATTGAGAATTCTAGCAAGTGCTAGATTTATGTCTACCACAAATACAAGCATGTTGTGAACAACAACAATGCAGAGTATAAGAATTTAACTTGTGTTAAATTTTATTCCAACAAAAACACAAGCACATTTAAATTTGAAAGAAATCTAACACATGCTATATTTCCTTCTAGCACAAACACAAGAACATAATAACATCTTAGGACTAAATAAGTGTAATGTGTGCTAGTTTAACAACATTACAAGGTAAAATAAAATCTAACATGTGTCAGATTTCCTTTTAGCGCAAATTCAAGCACATAGGAACATTATAGATTGATAAATCTAGCAAGTGCTAGATTTATATCTACCACAAATACAAGAACGTTGCCAACAACAACATTGTAGAGTATAAGAAATCTGGCTTGTGTTACATTTTGTTCCAACACAAACACAAGAAAATTTAAGTTTGAAATATATTTAACACATGTTATATTTCCTTCTAGCAGAAACACAAGAACATAACAACATTTTAGGACTAAACAAGTCTAACATGTGCTATATTAACAACATTGCAATGTAAAAGAAAATCTAACATGTGTTAGATTTCCTTTTAGCGCAAGTTCAAGCACATAGAAACATTTTAGAGTGAGAAATCTAGCAAGTGCTAGATTTATGTCTACCACAAATACAAGCATGTTACCAACAACAACATTGTAGAGTATAAGAAATCTAGCTTGTGTTAAATTTTCTTCCCACGCAAACACAAGCACATTTAAATTTGAAATAAATCTAACACATGATATATTTCCTTCGAGCACAAACACAAGAACATAACAACTTTGTAGGATTAAATAGGTCTAATGTGTGCTAAATTAATAACATTGCAATGTAAAATAAAATCTAACATGTGTTAGATTTCGCTTTCGCACAAACTTGAGCACATAGAAACATTGTAGAGTGAGAAATCTAGCAAGTGCTAGATTTATGTCTACCACAAATACAAGGATGTTGCCAACAACAACATTGTAGAGTATAAGAAATCTAGCTTGTGTTAAATATTCTTCCAACACAAATACAAGCACATTTTAATTTGAAAGAAATCTAACACATGTTATATTTCCTTCTAACACAAACATAAGAAAATAACAACATTTTAGGACTAAATAAGTCTAATGTGTGCTAGATTAACAACATTGCAATTTAAGAGAAAATCTAACATGTGTTAGATTTCCTTTTAGCGCAAACTAAAGAACATAGAAACATTGTAGAGTGAGAAATATAACAAGTGATATATTTATGTCTAGCACAAATACAAGCACATTGCCAACAACAACATTCTAGAGTATAAGAAATCTAGCTTGTGTTAAAGTTTCTTCCAACACAAACACAAGCACATTTAAATTTGAAAGAAATCTAACCCATGCTATATTTCCTTCTAGCACAAACACAAGAACATAAGAACATTTTAGGACTAAATAAGTCTAATGTGTGCTAGATTAACAACATTGAAATTTAAAAGAAAATATATCATGCGTTAGATTTCCTTTTAGCGCAAACTCAAGCACATTGAAACATTGTAGAGTGAGAAATCTAGCAAGTTCTAGATTTATTTCTACCACAAATACAAGCACGTTACCAACAACAACAATGTAGAGTATAAGAAATCTAGCTTGTGTTGAATTTTCTTCCAACACAAACACAAGAAAATTTAAATTTGAAAGAAATATAAGACATGTTATATTTCCTTCTAGCACAAACACAAGAACATAAAAACATTTTTGGACTAAATAAGTCTAATGTGTGCTAGATTAACAACATTGCAATGTAAAAGAAAATATAACATGTGTTAGATTTCCTTTTAGCACAAACTCAAGCACATAGAAATATTGTAGAGTGATAAATCTAGCAACAACTAGATTTATGTCTACCACAGATACAGGCACGTTGCCAACAACAACATTGTAGAGTGAGAAATCTAGCAAGTGATAGATTTATGTCTAACACAAATACAAGCACGTTGCCAACAACAACATTGCAGAGTATGAGAAATCTAGCTTGTGTTAAAAAAATTTCCAACACAAACAAAAGCACATTTAAATTTGAAAGAAATCTAACACATGTTATATTTCCTTCGAGAAGAAACACAAGAACATAACAACATTGTAGGACTAAATAGGTCTAATGTGTGCTAGATTAACAACATTGCAATGTAAAACAAAATCTAACATGTGTTAGATTTCCGTTTAGCGCAAACTCGAGCACATAAAAATATTGTAGAGTGAGAAATCTAGCAAGATCTAGATTTCTGTCTACCACAAATACAAGCATGTTGCCAACAACAACATTGTATAGTATAAGAAATCTAGCTTGTGTTAAATTTTCTTCCAACACAAACAAAAGCACATTTAAATTTGAAAGAAATATAACACATGCTATATTTCCTTCTAGCACAAACACATGAACATAACAACATTTTAGGACTAAATAAGTCTAATGTGTGCTAGATTAACAACATTGCAATGTAAGGGAAAATCTAACATGTGTTAGATTTCCTTTTAGTGCAAACTCAAGCACATAGAAAAATTGCACAGTGACAACTCTAACAAGTGCTACATTTATGTGTACCACAAATATAAGATCGTTGCCAACCACAACATTGTAGAGTATAAGAATTCTAGATTGTGTTAATTTTTCTACCAACATAAACACAAGCACATTTTAATTTGAAAGAAATCTAACACATGTTATATTTAAATTCAAGCACAAACAAAAGAACATAACAATATTGTAGGACTAAATAAGTTTAATGTGTGCTAGATTAACAACGTTGCAATGTAAAATAAAATATAGCATGTGTTAGATTTCCTTTGAGCGCAAACTCCAACACACAGAAACATTGTAGAGTGAGAAATCTAGCAAGTGCTATATTTATGTCTACCACAAATACACACACATTTCCAACAACAACATTGTAGAGTATAAGAAATCTAGCTTGTGTTAAATTTTCTTCCAACACAAACACAAGCACATTTAAATTTGAAAAAAATCTAACACATGCTATATTTTCTTCTAGCAGAAACACAAGAACATAACAACATTTTAGCACTAAATAAGTCTAATGTGAGCTAGATTAACAACATTGCAATGTAAAAGAAAATCTAACACGTGTTATATTTCCTTTTAGCGCAAACTAAATCACATAGAAACATTGTAGAGTGAGAAATCTAACAAGTTGTGATGGATTTCTCATGCTCATCTCCATACTCATGTCCATATCCCTCCACTTGCTCCTCCCCATTTGGGAGATGCATATACATGTTTATAAACCACATTAAGTAAATTGTCTCTCTCACTCGTGTGAAATCTAAAGATTTTGTAAGATTTCCCAAGCTATGCAATTAGAACAAACTCTAACATTATCATCAAGAAACAAATTCCCTCTCTATGCTCACTAAATATAGAGTTAAGATGGATCTTGAGGAAAATGTTGAACCTTGAGAAATTTGATCCCTTTGTAGGTTATCTAAATCTAGACTTAAGATGAATATAAAATGGTTTAATTATTAATAATTATAATTCTTATTTTATTTTATTTTATTTTATATTTATGTAATTTGACTAAATTAACAAGTTTAAATAACATTACATAACCTTAGAACATCTCATTCTCTTCGGGCTAAAATCTCCCATGTAATCATTCATGTTGGACTAAAGTCTGTCCATGCAATTATTTAAATTTGTATATATTTATTTAAATAGAAAACATAAAATTGAAAATAAAATAAATATTATAAATATCAAGTGAATTACAATGAAATTTGAACCATTTAAAATTATAATTTTATATTTTTATTTT